>JAJTUV010003725.1:0-41925 GCA_021653895.1 Mastomys natalensis | reverse complement strand
TTTAGTTAACAGTTAGGAATTGAGAATGGCTTCTTGGTTCTTACAAAAACACAAAAGGACACTACGGATAGGGAATGCTCGGCGAGGAGGATACAGAGATCCTCTACCCTCATACCATACTGTACCTGGTAACGTTTTCTTTAATTCTCTAACTATTCCAAAATAAGCTTACTGAAAACCAAACTACAAACCAAACAGTCAGTGGCAAGGGTAAGCAATGTAATAGGAATGCCATCTCTGACTTGTGAGATCCAGAAAAACAGACAGGCTGGGGAAGACAAGACTGTCTTGGTAACTGCTGACAAGACAGACAGCAGACACAGTACATCTGTAGAGACTCTGCTTGTTTTATTACCTGCACTGAAATACTCGTCTTCTGAGAGGGCTGTCACTTCAGTGTCCAGGGGAATGGGGTCACACAGGAGAATGTCTTTGCCCAACACATCACATTCATACCCATCATCAAAGAGCAGCTTATACTTCCCAGCTCCGACATCTCGGGTAATTTTCCCAGAGTAAAAGTAGCCATTGGATGACCACTTGGCTACAACACGGAGCCCCACAAAGGTGTTTCCTGAAGATGAGGAATCCAAGCCATCAGAGGAACCAGTAGCAGCCTGAAAGGGAATCTCTGGAGAATCACTCCGCCGCAAAGCACTAGAACTGGCATCCGTCCGTTTGGTAGAGTCTGGCACACGGGGCATAATGCGGGTGAAGGACTTGTCATCTGGTGACATGCTAGGTGAAATGTCTTCTATGCCCAATGGGCCAGACACAACTGTTTCTCTAAAGACAAGAGGAGGAAGTGAGAACACGGTAGGACCTACCTTCCCACTCTCTTCCCTATAAACTCTTGCCCGTTCTTTATTAACCCCACCACAGGCATGAGCCCAGGCTCTCAGTGGCCTCAGGCATCAGTGTGGGGCCCTTCTCTCCCTCTTGTACCTACACACACTCTATTCTCTTCCCTCTACTCCTATTTTTTCAACACTACCCAAGTACCTGGTTCCAGTGGTTCGAGAAGGTGGGCGGCCCTTCGCCCACGCCCACGAGGTGTAACTGGAGCCTTCCCTCCTTGTCTGACGCCAAGGCCTGCATCACCATCTTCCTCACACACTGGTGCCCCTGTCTGACTGATCCCTTTTCTAGGACTAGAGAATGAAGACAGGTTGGTTTGACAGCAGCTGCTGATGAATACATGCTTTAACATCTCCCCAGAACCTTCCAACTAGATGTCAGGCTACATGTGCTGCTCCTTCAGAGCAACAGGAAGTTGGCTCACACCCATCAAACTCATCAACAAAACCTCAGCTGGGGCGCAAGGGGGGATGGGATAAAAGAACTTTTCCCTGTATGAAAGTCTACTCCCTCCTGACATAGCTTCCTGCTGCTACTATTTGAAATGCCACACCCATTTCTGCCCGACCTTCTATTCTACTTCAGGCTCTGGATACCCACAGAGCAGACCAAAATTCAAGGACATAGAGCACAGTTGGGGCCTATTCCAAATCTGTACTCCCAACCAAAATATGGATAACCTGCAGAACACAGGGATGGCAGGAGAATGTACCCAGCATTCCCAACACCCCCTAAGGGGCTTCTTTGCCCACAAGGAAGGAAAAGGCACTGATTTCTCCAGCTCAAGGGGGGCATACCCCAGTACTTCTTCTCATGTGATAGTAAAACATTAGCAGCCCTGCCCCTGCTGGGTTCTCTCTGGAGAACCTGTCTGCACCTCAGTTTTCCTGGGCCTCCTCGGGAACTGGGTAAGACAAAATCTGCAGGTTCTGTCCCACTGGTTTTTCCTTTGAGTGGCCCAGCTCCTCGCCCTGAGCTGCCACTGCTGTGCATGGCTGAGAGACTTGTTCCACTGGATGTGTGGTGTGAGCTGGAAGCTTTGGAGGAGAAGGAGCTGATGTCCCCCAGGTCCCCAGAGGAACCTCCAGTCTGTGAAGGGGAAACTTCTGTTTCACATTCCTGACATTCTACGATTGGTTCTTCAGTCTCCTGAAGGGAAGAAACAGATAGGGAAACTAAAAGAAAGCACACTAACAGAAAGCTAAGGTGATGGCTGGGAAATCCTAGAGACAGCAAGAAATGTCACATCAGCCAGGTGGGAGTCAGGAAGGAACTTTCTGAAGCAATGGAAATATTCTGTATCTGTTCTGAACCATGGCTACATAAATTTTTCAAGCATAGCCAGTATGATGGCACACATCTTTAATCCTAGGAGGCAGAGGCAGGTAAACTGTAAGTTTGAGGCTAGCCTGATCCATATATCAAATTTCAGTCCAGCCACAGTGAAACCCTGACTCAAAATTAAGTAAATAAATATTGTTTTTAAACTTGTTCAAAGCTCTTGAACCCAACACTTAACATGTTACATGCAGCGGAACACGAAGAAGAACGAACCCTTTCTATGACACATGAAACTATCTCTCTCGGGGAAAGCTCTTAAGCACAGGCTCCTAGCAAGGACTTCAGCCCAGCAGGCAGAAGCCATGTCCCTGTGGAGAGAACAACAGAGGTCACTGAGAGGAGTGGGCAGGAGCCATTCTGGGCACATCATTAACATTGGTTCTTTGATAAGTGATCGAGGAAACAAAATTATAAGCAAAAATAACGAAAATTGGTTTGGAAAACTGAAAACAAAAACATCAGAGCCGAGGATGTAGCTTCGTGGGAGAGCTGAGTTTACAGTTTTGAACTCCATCCAGCATGGGCAGAGGGGGCTCACATAATGAAAGTACATGCTGAGTGTAGTCACACACACCTTAATCCCAGCACTGGGAAGCAGATGCAGGCAGATCTCTATGTGTTTGAACTCATGGAGGCCAGCCTGGTCTACATGCTAAATTTCAAGACAGCCATGGCTACATAATGAGACCCTGTCTCTGATGATGATGAAGATGAAGATGATGAAGATGAAGAAGAATTTCTAATAAGTACAAACCACTAGAATATCAAGCTGGCTTCACCTCATATGCACACTTGAGTGCTAGAGCTCAGTAGTAAGCCAGCTAGTGAGACTGAAGCCCAGGCATGGTACAGCAATGGTCTAGGACCAAGACACAGCATCCTCAACAGGCACAGCATAGGGAAATAGGCATACATGACACAATTTTGTCTTCCTCACCTAAAATGTTTACAGAGCTATCATACTAACTGACATCATGTGGAGAAAGAAGACTCTCTTGTCAGCAGGCCCAGTCTCTCCACAAAGACAATATGTACCACACACATTTATGTAATACTATGAAAAGGTAAACAAATGGCTGTTTTTGACTTCTCCCTTTTGGAAAAACTCTCCTTTGAGAATTTATAGTTTGAAGGAGAGCAAGAATAGATGGCAAAATGTCTCATATGATGCTTCATGACCCAAGTCTGATAACCCAGAGCCATATGATGCGAGGAGAGCTGACTCTGAAAGCCGTCCTCCAAAAGCTGTCACACATGGGCCACTGTACACATACACCAACATGAATACACACACTGAATGAATGAATGAATGAATGTTAAAAGCAAAGAAACTTCACAGGCTTGGGTGGAGTGCAATTGGGAACTGCTCCCTGCCACTCACACACATGTGGCCTTAGGTATGTCAGAAACATAAACAGAGCTGGAGACAGGAAGATCAGAAGTTCAAGAATGGCTACACAACAGGGTAAGAAGCTTGAGCTACAATAAGAAACAAACCAGTCAGGCAGTGGCCGCTCTCAGGATTTAGAGGCAGATAGATCTCTGTGAGTTAAGGGGTCAGCCTGGTCTACAGAGCAAGTTCCAGGACAGCCAGGGCTGTGTAAAAAGACTCCGTCTCAAAAACAAAAAACAAACAAACAAACAAACAAACAAAAAGAAACTGAAAGCAAGAGTGGCAGTACCTAGTGACCCAGAGTTAAAGAGGGGAGAGGGAAAGCACTCGGGGACAGGAGGGGCGGGGAGTAGATGGATGCAGTTATTACCTCCGTTACTTTCCTTTCCACTTCTGTTCCATCCACGTAATAAACATCTGTGATGACACGGGTGACAAGTGTACGGACTTCACGAATTGTTCTCGTGTGGCGATGCAAGACATGGCCATGTGGAGGCTGGGGCATTTCAAATTCCTCTTCCCCCTACAACAAGACACAACACAGAACAGAATCAGTGAACAGGAAGTGGAATGGAGTCACAGTTTTCACTGTAAACTGTCAGATGAACAGTCAGAAGCTCATGAATCTGACTCGGTAAGTGCTACATTTATTCACGGGAAGACTGAGAAGAGGCCACAGAAACTTGTGTCTGCCTCACTTGACCTGAAATGACAAAGCTCAATCATAGTATCTAAACATTATTTTGAACAAATAAGAATTCTAAATTTTTTCAACTTTTTGTTTCATTGTATAGCTCAGACTTGTCTTCAACTCACTATGTACCCCAGGCTGATCTCTCCAACTCATGATCCTCCTGCCTCAGACTCTGATAAGTATGTGCCACCATAACCAGCTAATCCTTTAATTCTGATGATAAAAGTGCTTTACCTAAAATCCAGATGCTCTTTGCCCTTAGAGAAGCCCAGAATCAGCACCTGCTAACTAGTGAAAACCAGTTCAGTAACAAAAAAGACACTGCTTTCTCCTGAGATTAAATAGGAAACTATCTGTTCCAAAGAATAGTTTTGAGGGATTTGTTACTTTGTTTAGATATGGGGTCTCCCTAGATAAGTCGCCAGCCATCGCTTACTCACCACGGTGTGCTGCCCTGTTTTAGGTTATCTTAATCCATAGAGTCATCGCAGAGGATGGAACCTCACTGATGCCTCCAGAAGATCTGGCTGTAGGGCATTTTCTTAGTGGCTGATGTGGGAGGGCTCTGCCCACTGTGGGTGGGGACACTCCTCAGGCGATAGTCCTGGGTTCTATTAGGCTGAGCCAGGCAGTGGTGGGATCAGCACTCAAGAGGCAGGTGGATCTCTCTAAGTTGGAGGCTAGTCTGATCTACAGAGCGAGTTCCAGGAAGGACAGGGTAACACAGAAGAAAACTGACTCAAATCAAATCAAAGCAAAACAAAACAAAACCACAAGAACAAAAATAAAAACCAAAACAAAAAAAGGAGACTAGGCAAGCCATGTGGAGTAAGCCACTAAGTAGAACCCTCCATGGCCTGGGCATCAGCTCCTGTCTCTGGTTCCTGTTTTCTGAGCTCCTGCCTTGGCTGCCCTCAACAGCCTATGACTCTGGATTTGTAGGCCAAATAAACCCTTTCAGCCTCAAGTTGCTTTTGGTCATGGTGTTTTGTCACAGAAATCCCATTTAAGACAAGGAATAGATTTTTTTAACTAAAGGGGAAAGTTAGAAAGCTGGGCATGGTAGTTTACATCTATAATCCTCCAAGTGTTGACTTGGAGGTAGAGGCAGGAGAATCAGAAGTTCAAAGCCATTTCTAGACTATATAGTTTGAGGCTAGCGCCTAGGTAACCTGAGGCACTGTCACCAAAACAACAACAACAATAACAACAACAACAACAAAACCAAATTAAGATCTTATATCTAGACTGGAAGAAATAGCACAGTGGTTAGGGACCCTTGCTGCTCTTACCAGGGCCCTGGAGTTCAAGTCCCGCCACCCACATGGCAGCTCACAACTGTCTATAAACCCCAGTGCTAGGGGTTCCAGTACTTTTGAGTGCACTTAAATATATTCATGGAAAATTCAAATGCATAAAATAGTAATAATAAAACGGTTTTAAAATTTACCATTAAAAAATAGCTTGAACGCCGGGCGGTGGTGGTGCACACCTTTAATCTCAGCACTTGGGAGGCAGAGGCAGAGGCAGGCGGATTTCTGAGTTCGAGGCCAGCCTGGTCTACAGAGTGAGTTCCAGGACAGCCTGGCTACACAGAGAAACCCTGTCTCGAAAAAAAAGAAAAAAGAAAAAAAAAATAGCTTGAACAAAACCCTATTTTTTGACAACTTCATATTACTTCAAGAAAAATAAGCTTCTTTCATTCAAAAAACATTATGCAAATATTTGATGACTAGCTTGTGTGCACCATGGATCCAAACACCTGCTAGAAAGATCAGGACAGGTATAATTCATTCAGGGCTTGAGAAATTCAAATGCACTATTACCGATTAGTATAAAAATAACAAACTAAGAATTCTTAGACCACTATTCAAACAAACAAGCAGACAACAAACAAGAACCAGGCTGTTTCATGGTCATAATTTTTTCTAAATCTGTGTATGTGTGTGCACACATGTCTATGAATGTTCATGAAGGCCTAAGGGTCAATGTGTCTACAATTACTCTCTCCCCTTAAACCTAGAATTTGCCAACTGTATTAGACTGGCTGCTGCTCAGCAAGCCCCAGGGAACTTGTCTTTGCTGCCCCAGTGCTGGGATCCCAGGGTGCACACTCCTCCATCAGCTTTTTTTACACGGGTTCTAGGGGATGGAACTCCAGCCCTCACGTTTGAGAACTGAGCACTTTATGAACCCAACTATCTCTCCAACCCTCATGTTCACATTCTATTGCCAAATGGGCCCCAACATTATGCTTTAGTCAGATTTGGACAATTTTAATAAAAAGGACTGTTTGCAAACTAGATTTCAAAGCCCTATTTGCTCACTAGCCCTAATCATTAGCTTCTTAGAGCCTGCCAGTGTTTACTACTTAGGACTTGCTGGTAGCTAACACTTGCCAGCATTTGGTCTGTCTCGTAGTAACACCTCTACCACATCTCAGTGCTGTCCTCGTCCTCATCCCACTGGCTCTGCATTCTATGGAGGAGCAGGTAGAAAACCCAAAGTTTTCAATAATATAACTGAACAATTCCAACTCTGCCTTTAGCTGTGGCATAAAACAGATATAAAATTTAAAAACATGGACCCTAAAGCAACTCTTCAAACTGTTTCCAGATATGTGACTCTGTTTAATGAGGTTAGAACACAGCTATTGCATGTCAGTCATTGTGCACCAGAACCGTGACAGCCTCAAGTGACGTGTGCACTGACTGTCCCCCACTGACTGGTCCATCTTGTATCCTGGGATCTAAACAGTTTCTGCCCATAAAATATACTTAGGGACATACTTAGCTGATAAAGACAAGAGTCTGAGAGGGAGGCAGATAATCTATGCTAACTTGTGAGAAAAGTCTCCAAAGTTAAATAACTTGAATATTCCATTATTACTGGAGGGGAAAAAAGTCATTTCCCACCACAGAAAACCTAGTTCCATAAACACTTCACACACACACACGTTTAGGGAGCCTGAGAGCAGCCCTGGACTTTCACTGAGCACTGGCCTGAGTCCAAGCTATTTGAGATTTTTTTTTAAAAAGCTCCGACACTCAGAAAAACTCCATCTACTGTTTGTTTCTAACAGTCCTTCAAAAGACCACACCAGTTTCAAGTTCTCCACAGTCCACTTTCCAGAACTTTCCCCCCAACACTCTTTACTGATACACCAGCTGCATTTTCCTAGCACTTGTTTTAAGATTCATATGTGAGGGTATACACCCTCAGAGGCCAGCTAAGGCCAGGGGTGAACTGCCCAGCATGGATACTGAGAACTAAACTCAGGTCCTCTAGAAAAACAACAAGGCTCTTAGCATACTGAGCCATCTCTCCAGCCCCTAGCACTTTCTCAGCAGGAGAAACTAGCTCTGAAAGACATTCTCTCACTCTGCATGGCATCGTAGTAATATCTATCAAAAGCGGTTGCTAAAATAACACCCATAACAATCAACAGGTAGGAGTTAGAGCGATGGCTCACTGGTTAGTAGTATTCACTACTCTTGTAGAGAAACAGAGTTCAGTTCCCAACACCCACACTAGGTGACTCATAAATGCCTGCAAGTCCAGCTCTCATAGATCCAACACCCTGCTCTGGACTCCCCAGTCACCTGCATTAATGTGTGTGTCTCTCCAGGAACCTGAATTAATGTGTGTGTCAGACACACAGACAAATGTTCATTCTCTCTCTTTCTTCTCTCTCTCTCTCTCTCTCTCTCTCTCTCTCTCTCTCTCTCTCTCTCTCAGAATTTATCTATCACTGGCTGGTTTGGTTCCAAGCACCCACATGGCAGCTCACATAGATCTGTAACTCCAGTTCCAGAGGATCTGGCATCCTTTGCTGGTCCTTATGAGCACCTGCACTAACATGGCATATACACACAGCAACAGACGCTTACAAAAAATAAAATTAATTGATCTCTATAAGAAAATCAATAGGTAACAGCACTCATCAATATCTTCAGACATGCTGGATGCTGCCATCAATGTTTTATTCCTCACCCCTTAAAGCTTCTGCATTAGCATTTAAATCTGGTCCTCAGTGACTCGTTTATGGCCTGTCCACCACCATCACCGTCAACAATCATGAGAAACAAGTGATTCCCCTTCTACAGAACATGAAACTTCTATGACAATTCTACCAATACCTACAATAAAAGCAATCCTAGATAGCATACCTTATCCGTACTCTAGTCCTCTGTCAATCTTTTTAATTAAAAAGATTAGCCAGAGCATGTTGGCACACACCTTTAATCCCAGCACTTGGGAGGCAGAGTGAGAAGTATCTTTTTGAGTTCAGGCCAGCCAAGTCTGACTGACCCTGTGTCAAAAAGCAAATAAGATAAAAACAAACAAAAAACAATAACAAAACAAATGTCATTGGAGGCGGGGAGATGGCTTAGTCGGTAAAGCGTTAAGACTTGAGTTCAGACTGCCAGAACCAACGTGTAGAGCTGAGTATAGTGGTCTATCTACTCCCAACAACAGTGAGACAGGAAGAGACATGACCCCAAACTCAAGAAGTCAGCTAGCCTGGCCTATCTGGGAAAGTTTCTGACCAATGAGATGTCCTGTTTCAAACAAAAAAATGGAAAACACCTGAGCACTAACACCTAAAGCTGTCTTCTGACTTACATACACATGCTCCATGTGGCGTGCACACATATACACAAGACTAAAAACATAAGACTGTTATGGGAAGCACTAAACTGAGACCCTCAGAGAATGCAGTCTGTAGCAGGGCCCCTGAGGCACCCAGCTATGCTCCCACCTGGCTGTGGAGGGACTCTGTGTCATCCACAGGAGCACTGGCAGGTTTCTCTCCACTCCCTCTCTCAGTCTGCACAGTGGCATCTTGTTTCCCAGAGTTCTGCTCCACTGTACTGGTCCCCTGCTCACATATATTCTTCACAGTCTGGGTTGCTGCTGAAACAGTTTCTGGGGCAAATAGGGAATGGTCCATGGTCTGGATTCCTATGTTATTCTGGGTGGGCTTTTCCATCAAGATCTTACTAGGTCTGTCCTGGTTAGCACCCAGTCCTTCTAGCAGGTCTGTTTCCATCACTTCCCCTTGAGGACTTAACAACCCCTGTGAAGCCTTCTGCTGGGAAACAGAAGAGGCAGAGTCCTCCGAAGCAGCAGCATCTTTGACAGGCTCACTTGGCTTCACAGGCTGTTCACTCTGCCTGAGCTTTGGGGTAACATCTGGTTTTTCTTTGTCTTCTTCTTGAGCACTTGGAAAATGGAGCAAATTCCCCTGAAAATGATAAAGACGACACATGTCATGGTTTGAATGCAGGTTACTTCTCTAAGACTGTGTGGTACATGTCGTCTATAATCTTAGTACTCACAGATTCAGGGACTAAAGCTATATTGTCAAACTGTCTCAAAAAATAATAAAAATAAAACAATCCCCAATCGTGATGATGTATCAAAAGGATAAAAGCTAAATCCAATTGTGTACAGTATTTGAGTTGGGTCTTTGGGAAGTAATTAAGATCTGACAAGGTCACTGGGGTAGGGCATTTATGAATAAATACTGGTGGCTTCATAAAAAAGATAGATCTGTGAGGTGTGATGGCATGAACCTTTAATCTCAGTACTCAGGAAGCAGATGCACGTAGATCTCTATGAGTTTTAGGCCAGACTAGTTCACTAGAGAATTCCAGACCAGCCAAGGATATTGAGTGACTGTCTCAAGAGAAAGGCACACATATCCTCTCTCTTAAATGTGATGCCCTACACTGTCTTGGGAGTCCACCACTATGAAAGTCATTATTGGCCAGGCGATGGTGGTACATGCCATTAATCTCAGCATTCAAGAGGCAGAGGCAGGTGTATCTCTTGAGTTCTAGGAGTTACCGGACAGCCAGGGCTACACAGAGAAACCCTGCCTTGGAAAAAAAAAACAAAACCCAAATCCCAAAAAAGAAAAGAAAGTCATCGCTGGATGCAGCCCCTTAATCTTCAAGCACATCCCTAAGTCAAATTAAACCCCCTTTCCTCATGGCTTGGGCTCTATCATCAGCAACACAAACATGCACTAAGTGAACTAAGACAATTCCAGAAGCACACACAGGAACGAGGTTGGTAACAAGAGATAAAGCCTATGAACCCCAAGCAATCCAAGGCAGCTTAGCAATCCACCTCCAAAGCTGCACACATGATGAAGAGGCAGGTGAATCACTGGGAGTTCCAGCCTAGCCTAGTCTACATTGTGAGTTCCAAGACAGCCAGGGCTACAAGGTGGGACCAAGAAAGAAAAAAGAAGGGAGGGAGGGAGGGAAGGGAGAGGGCAGAGGGGGAGAGAGAGAGAGAGAGAGAGAGCTATCAGTCACTGATGATGTCTCTTTTTGTTTTACGAACAGCTCTAACCTTCTTTACTGACTCCTACACTATGCATGTGGTCTGCTCCCTCCTGAACAGTGATTTAGAAGACTTACAACTGTCAAGGAAGAAAGTTCCAGGTAAGATTCTGGTCTCCCCAGGTGAAAAGGCCTTTTGGTGATGGCAGCGTGTGCCCAGTGTTCAGGGCTGAGCTTCCGGGGCACATCTACACTAAACACCTCGGGAGACTGTAGGCTTTACTTAAGATCCAGCCCCAGCTCTTCATTAGTTTCCCACTGTGGGGATGAAGAACCAGGGTGTCTGAATTAGGTCTCTATTGCTGTGTTAAAAACCACGACTAAAGACAACTTGGGAGGAAAGGGTTTACCTGGCCTACAAATTACAGCCCATCAAGGGAAGACAGGCCAGGGACTGGTACCAGAAACATGGAGACAGAAACCGAAGCAAAGACCAGAAAAGGAGTGCTGCTTAATGCTTGCTCCCCATGGCTTGCTTAGTCTGGTTTCTTATAGAACCCAGGACCACCTGCTTAGGAGCACCACCCACTGTGAGCTGGGCCCTTCCACAATGAATCACTAGTCAAGAAAATGCTGCCACAGACTTGCCTACAGGCCATCTAATGGAGGCAATTCCTCAGTTGAGATCCCCTCTTCTGACTTATTGATCCTATAAGCATTAGCTAGGCATTGCCTCTAAGCCAAATACTATCGTTTCCAAAGTGACTCGAGGTTTAAATGTTAACAGTTCTCTAGAATAAGAAATGCAGACTAGCTCTAATCAGGTTACACACAAGTTTGTCTATCTTTATATGTGAAATGCTTAACACAAAGCTTGGTAGAATGCAGGTTACCTAGTTTGTTTTCTATTGCTATGATAAAACATTGACCAAAAGCACCTTGAGGATAGGAAGAGTTTTGTCTGGCTTACAGATTACAGTCCACTGACAAGGGAAGCCAGAGCAGGAACAAATGGTAGCACTTGGAGGCAGGAACTGAAGCAGAGACCTTGGAGGATTGCTGCTTACTGGCTTGGCTTCCTCTGGGTTGCTTCGGCTGTCTTTCTTATACAGCCCAGGCCCACCCACCTAGAAATGGTACCGCCCACAGTGAGCTAGGCCCGCCTCCATCAATTACAATTAAGAAAATGCCTCACATACATGGCCCCAGACCAAACTAATCTGGACAATTCTTGAGTTGAGCTTCTCTTTTCCAGGTGACCCTAAGTTGTATCAAGTTGGTATCTGAAGTTAACTGTGACACAGGTGCTTAATAGCCACACTTTGAACAAAAAAAATGAATATTCCATAAGTCAATAAACTACAAAATCAGTAAGCTACTGCCATAGTAAATAAAAATAAATGAATGCATTTCAAGGCTATGTCACATGTAAATAGGAAGAAAAAAAAGGTGAAATAAATGACCAGGTGTGGTGACACACATCTGTAATCCCAGCCCTTAGGAATCGTGAGGCAGGAGGACTGCAGAACCTTCAAGGCCTGACTTGGGTGTCACAGTTGAATTCTAGGTCTGCCTGAACCACAGACTAAGGCTTTCTAAAACAAACAAGCAAACAAACAAAACTCCATTCTGAATCTACAATGTCCTAGCCCTGAAGAACAGACAGAAGGAGCTTAAAAACCAGGGCATATTGTTGTCACATTTTGGCCAGAGAAAAACAAAGCTTGGAGCTCATTCACAGCAGTTACCCCTGCCTAGGTGGGCATAACAAGTCTGTTAGGGCTTTCCCTGCTTGGGTAGAAGTTTTGCAGGTCTCTGTTACTCAGCGCTAACAGGCAATGGACTTGAACAGCCTTCCACCTGAAAGGAGCATCTTAGTTGTTGAAGCCTGTCCTATTTGTCAGGAACACTGGCTGACTGGGGATACATGGGCCACTGAGAACAAGGACAAAACACACTACAAGGAAACGCATGGATAGCAGTTAAATCTTCATGATCTACGAATGATTAATCATAAAGTGTGAAAGTGCTGAGCTCAGCAGGCACATAAGCACCCCCAGCTGCACACAACAAAGCAATAATGAAACAACCCACCTCCAGAGTCATGTTAAGCTTTAAGACATCTAACACACAAGCAAACAAACTGCCACACAAGCTGACAGGACTCAAATGCTAATAAATGTCAAGGCTCCAAATGTTTCCCATCCTTAAACAAGCTTGCACATTTACCTCACAGTACAGAATGAATCTGAGCCTGCAAAACTCATAAAGCCCCACAGCCCATGGAGCTGCACTGGGAGTGACAGCTTTGGGAAGCCGTCCCATGATGAAGGAACAACTGTCCTGAGGCTGTGAGTGCACTTGTGAACCACTCCAGGAACTGTCAGCTCTAATCTACAACTGCCCAGAGCCCACAGATGTTAAGAAATACATTTTTGTGGCTCATAAGCTACTCAGCCTACAGCAGTTATTGTGGTCCAAAGAAACTAAGATACCCCAGAAACTATTTATTCAGAGTAGAGCCTGTGAACATAATTTTACTTCTAAAGCAAAGTTGTTTTGTTTAAGAATTTTTTCCCTAAAAGACGGATATTTTATGATTTCTCCCTCCCCAATCCCAACCCTGTCTCTAAAGAGTTTAATCAGAATTGTTATTCTTTAAAGACCAAAAGTGATGAGCAGGGCATGGTGAGGCACTCCTTCAGTTCCAAAGAGTGAGGCAATCTATGTGAGTGTGATCTACATAGTGAGCTCCAGGCTAGCCAGGCCACAGAGTGAGACCATGACTCAAGAAAGTCTGGGTGGGGGTGGGGTGACAGAGACTCAATACAATATTGGCAGTGTTAGCAGTTTACTACCAAACATCAGGAATTTGGGACTTCTCATTTTCCTAGGAGTGCTTGACAAATGATCGATGCTAAAATTGTAGTCACAAACACTTAGGTTTGGTGGACAAGCCTGTGTTAGTAATCTCTGTGCTTGGGGTAGGGAAATGGGAGAAACCTGAGAATCCCTGAGCTTAATAGTCAGCAAATCTAGCCAATCTGTGAGCTCCAGATTCAGTGAGAGACACTGAAAGAACAGGAAGGAGGGCTAGAGAAATGACATGGGGGGAGGGGTTGGGGGAGGTTTAAGGATGCATACTGCTCTAGCGGAGGAAGAGCATATACTGCTCTCCCTCTCTCTCCCTCTCTCTCCCTCTCTCTTTCTCTCTCTCTCTCACACACACACACACACACACACACACACACACACCCCAAACAAATTACAAATGAATTACAAATTTCATTTTACATTACAAAATTCAGTTGTAATGAAAGTAAATTTTTGTAACATAAAATTACAAAAGAATATTTATCTTTAAAAGTAAATAAATAAATAAAGCCAGATATGGTGCCTTTCAGATCTCTGAGTTCGAGGCCAGCTTGGTCTACAGAACAAGTTCCAGGACAGCCAGGGCTACACAGAGAAATATTGTCTCGATAAAACTAAACAAACAAACAAACAGTCATGCACCTGTGGTCCCACCTACTCAGGAGGCTGAAGCAAGATATAACAATACAGCAAGTAAACAAACAGGTAAATACTTAAACAGCCAACTTCACATGACAGTACCAATCAAAACCATGAAATAGAATCAACCACACACTGCATTGATGCTGCAGAAAATACACCAGACAGTATGGTTACAAGCCTTTAATCACAGCACTCAGGAGGCAGAGGCAGGTGGAGCTCTGTAAGTTCAAGAGCAGCCAGGGCTACATAACGAAACATCGTCCCAAAAAAAGAAAAAGGAAATGTTTACCTGATGGGTCCAGAAGGAGGATCCTCACTTTGAGCATCCTTCTCTTGCTGGGCTTCATAGATGCAGCCAAACACAGGCACAGGCCTCTGGGGACTAACATAACACATTAAAGCAATGCATCTTGTAAGTTTCAAGTGGAAAAGTACCTCTGGAGATCACTCTACTTAGACATAGAGTTCCTTGGCATCCCAAACTCCAATCTACATTACCCCAAAAGTCAACTCTTTGCTATGTTTCAAATTAGCACAATAAAAATCTCTCAGTATAGGAACTGAAGAGATGTGTCTGCAGTTACGAGCACTAGGCTGCTCTTCCAGAGGACCTAAGTTCCATTCCCAGCACCCACATGACAACTCAGAACCATCTGTAACCCCAGTTCCAAGGTATCTGACACCCTCTTCTGGCCTCCATGGGCACCAGGCACATGTATAGTACATGCACACAGATGCAGGCAAAACACACAGAGAAAACCTTCAGTGAGGTCACTGGAGAGACTCTATTAAATACTAAAAGGATATAAAGAGAAAAATCCAGAAATAAATAGGATGAACAATCTAGTCCCTTTAGAAGATAACTTGGAAGAGGAACGAGAGGAATTTTGATTTAGAAGCAAACAAAACTAAGTATATTAATTGAATGCAATTTGTAGATTTGGGATCTTGATAACACCATATACTTAATAGCATTAAGAAATCACTATTATCAAAAGTATGGTAACAATTGCTTAACTTAAAATAAGAGTTTTTAATCTTTTAGAGCTAGCATTGAAATAGTTACATGATATGAAACAGAATCATCTTCAAAATAACCCACTGGTGGAAGGGGGGTACTCCAAGATTTTATAATCAAAGAAGACTGGCCACTTACAATATGGTTGTCCATGTTACACTATCTCTATTGTTGTCTACACTTTAGTCTCCCGACAGTAAAATGACTGAAAAACTAAGGTGGCATCAAGTACTCTGAACAGAGTCCAGGTGTCTCTCGCGAACACTCAAATGCTTCACCTAAATGCAGAGGATGCAGCAAGCATTTACAATACAAATCTTATTTGAAATGTCTTATTTTTCTAACAATTTGGTTTTAATTTTATCTTTTCACGTATACAAAGTATTTTGCCTGCATGTGTGTCTTTGTACCATACAAATGCCTGAAACTCCAAGAGGCCAGAAGAAGGCATCAGACCTCTGGGACTGGAGTTACAGACAGCTGTGAGCTGCCAAGTGAGTGCTGGGAATTGAACCCAGATCCTCTGAAGAACATCCAGTGCTCTTAACCACTGAGCCAAGTCTCCATCCTCTTTCAATAACTTCTTAATATGAATCCAATGGTCAAAAAAAGTAACAGATTTCTTAAGCACAGATTGTTAAATTAAAAAAAAAAATGCTTTGTGGCAACACCAATGATTTTCATCTTTCCCATAACCCGCCGTCCTTTGCTTTTCCTCACCTTCCCTTCCTATATTCTCCCCAAAGTTCAGAAACCTACAGAGGGTCATTTATACTCAGTAGGCACTTTGTTTTTTAAAAAACTTAAAATTCTCTTCAATTTTTTTAAGATTTGGCAATACTAAGCTTGAATCCTTAGTTGAAATCCTTTTAGTTGAATCCTTAGTTGAATCCTTTTTTGAAAGTGCCACTTATTTCTCATAGTAGGGACTGAACAACACTCCTCAGTTAGGCAAGCGCAACAACTGGGCTCTAGCCCAGCTAGCTCACTAAAAACTGATAGTCACTGAAGAGACAAAGAACTCTTAATGGAGCACAGGTGTAGCTGTCATCCTCAGTCGTTGGCATTCTCACAGCCAATGGCTTTACTCACAGTGCCTGCCTGTGCTGGCCTTACAGCCTTCACCTGTGTGTCACCAACTGCTGGCTTGGGTTTTGCTTCACACCAGAAACAAACAACCCTGTTCACACAGCCACCAGAGCCTACATATCCTGGCATACTTCACTCAACGCTTTGCAGCATTTGTGACAAAGCAAAAAAGGTCAGCATAGCTCAGCTGGCAAATACTTGGCAAGAAAAGGCAGAATGTCCTGAGGCTGCAGCCGAGTACTGAGCACAGGGCAAGGTGTCTAGAGCCATCTCCTTTGGCCCTTTATTTCCTTTGCTCATCCACAGAACAAAACAAAGGGGCACATACATGAGTGGTGAGAAAACCACTAGGTATTCTAACAGTAAGAACAACAAAAGTTTGTTAGACATAAGATTACCAAGGAAGCCTATAATTCAACACACTGCTGAATCTTTATGCTGGGCTTTGAGTGTTTTCACGTGGTCCTCTCTTTAAGCAGCACCTTTGTATCAAACTCCTCTAAGTAACAACAAGCCCAGGTTACCTGGCAACAGGCTCAGGAATGGCAGTAGATCCATTTTCTCTCTCAGCAGCTGTAGGCTCTGGACAAAAACAAAAGCAGTGAGAGAAAGGAAAGAGAAGCAGCCGTCAGTCACCCCAGTCTAATGCCTCTGCCTGCTTGCCCCACCAGCGACAAAAGAAACACAAGCAAGGAAACCTAAACGGCAGCAGAAAGACATGCATTAGCAGCACAAGATCTTCTCATCTCTGCCATTTTATTTCATCTCAGATTTCCTACAGAAAATGTATGTACTTCGCCAGAACTGCAATCTATAGTATCTGTAAGTGAAAACTGAACCATCTGAATCATGAGTCACCTTCCCACATAAGAAATTTAAAATTCACATGAGAAAATACAAAAGAAAACCTAAAAAAAAGGTGGGTTGGGGCAGGAGAGAGAGAGAGATGGCTCAGCAGTTAATAGCACTGCCTGCTCTTCTAGAAGTCCTGGGTTCAATTCCCAGCACCCACACAACCATCTGTAACTGTAGGATCTGATTCCCTCTTCTAGTGTGCAAATGTACATGCAGACAAAACACTCATATACATAAAGTACATAAATCAACCTTTTTAAAAAAATTTATAACTAAAAAAAAATTTTTTGAGACAGGGTCTATGTAGGCCAGGCTGGTCTCAAAGTCAGGGAGATCCACCTGCCTCCACTTCCCAAGTGCTAGGATTAAAGGTGTGCACCACGATGCTGAACTAATACTTTATTTAAAAATGAAACAAAGAAAGAAAAAAACTGAATAAACTATGTGACAAGCCAGGTGAAGTAGAACACACCCCTGTAATGTCAACATTTTGGGAAGCTTAAGTTCAAGGCCAACCTGGGCTACAAATAATTCTAGGACAGCCTGAGTTATATAATGAAACTCTATCTCAAAATAAATAAATGTATAGGAAAATATGTTAAGTTAATGCATAAACTAAGTGGTTCATTTTAGAAACACTCACATGTAGAATGCACCCAAGCCTAGCCAAAGGGCTTTACCCACACTTGTTGCTCTTGGGGACAATCCGGGTTCAGTCAGTTCCCAGAACCCACATGGTGGCTCACAACCATCTGTAACTCCAGCCCCAAAGGATTCTTCTGAACTTCACAGGCTCTTGGCACACACGTTACACACACATACATATGTGTGAAACTCATACACAGAAATTCACTTTAAAAAATGAAGGACAAATATTTGAAAGGATACTTCCCACAGAAGAGCCAGCAACAATAATGTAAGTGCGAAGCTAAGAGGAACCCAGTATTTTCATAACTGTGTCACGAAGCATCAAGGGATTAAATTGTCTTCATTTCATCTGCAATTTATTCCAGTCACAGAAAAACACAGCTCTTAAGTGTTTTCAGATATTCACAAATACTCATGACTCAACGTAAGCTCAATTGCCCATCAAGGAAGCAGCAGAGTTCAGTAGTTAGAGCCTTTCCTGTTCAGAAAAAGGATGGCTGGACCTGAGCTTAGTCAGCCTAGGGGTAAAATACTGTGCTCAGTGATAGTAGGGATAAACTGCCAAGAGGGTGAAATGAAGTCAATGAATCTGTGAGCCCCAGATACTACCTTCCTAGTAGGGAAAAAAAAAAAAAAAAAAACAGAGGTGGAGTACTACGATATCAGTGTGACTGATTGTCCTTAGTTTAGCTCCTTCTAGGTCTCTCAGGAACAATTCTATCTAAAGGTCAAGTTGAGGTCAGTGCTGACATGTTCCCACCTGTTCTCTCACCTCTCTTCCCCTCCTACCTCCATTTCCTCAGCTCAGCAGGGCCTTGAATTTGAGGTCCTCCTGTTCAAGACTCCCAAATACCACCATCAGCATAATGAAGGCACCCTAGCCAGTCCAAGCACGGCAAACATGGCTCTGACAGGCCTTGCCCTTCTTTCTCCCCTATCCTCCCTTTCATGCTAAAAACCATTAGATTCCATTCCTAAAGCTAGGCACCAAGGTCTACTCCCTTATTTGGCTACTTCCTCCTCTGAGGCTGACTACCAAGGTCCAGCTATTAAAGTATTGAAGTCCAGAAACCAAAAGCCCCCTTTGATTCACCTAATGAATATGCCCAGTTAAAATTAAACACCTTATCCTAACATGAGGTTTCCCCTTTTACTTTTATAGACTGCCATTTGCCTATGGGTCAGTCTGTCTCCTCTCTGTCCAGAGGCAGTCCTTTTGTCCCCATGGGACAAACATTCCTTCCTCTTCTCTTCCCCCTCATCCTTTGTCTCTTATTGCTTGTCCATTGTCTCTCTGGGGGAAGTAAGTCTCCTTTGTGCTGAGAACTTGAGGTGTCATAGGTCAACACCAGCCCCTTTCTCAGACTCTCTCTGGGGAAGCATCTTTTTTCATCCCAAAAACACAGTAAGAGTGAAATCCTGTAATACTTTAATTCCCATTGACATTCTAGGTTCAAATTAATAAGTCCTGTGTTCTGTCTGGTCTGGGGAATGATCTATAACAGTCATGTCTTCAGTTTCAAATGAGTGAGTTTACTAAGTATACAGCAAGAAAAAGAAAAAACAGTGAATAGCAGCAGATAGAAAAACACCATCCAATCAGGTTCTGAAAACATCCAGCAGAAATAAATGGGAACAGTCCCACTGATGCAGCTAACTAGGGTCTCCACTGAGACCCATGAGAGAGCACAGCCTCTCCTTGACAAGCTTGCTTCTTCTCATTCCCACTGCAGGAAATCACATACTATGGGATGAGCAATGGTAACCTTGCCTTCTAGCTATTTCTAAGGCTGCAATGTCTATAACACCCTTAGCTGCCTGATATTCTCTCCCTTTTATATACTTAGGATGCTATCCTACCCCAGGACAGGGTATTTTGGGTTTGCTTGTTTGTTTGAGACAGGGTCTTTCTATGTAGCCCTGGCTGTCCTGAAACTTAGACCAGGCTTGCCTCAAACTCAAAGATCCGGTCTGCCTCTGCCTCCCAAGTAGAACAGGAAGTTTTAGAAGACAATGAGATAAACAAGCTTGGATTTGCTCTAGTAACTCCTCTACCAGAACCAGCTTCTCAGTGACAGTTTACTAACATGAGGCTTCAGCTTGGACCAGAGAGAAGACTACAGACGACTGGCAGCCTTGAGGAAACAGCACAAGGATGAGATAAATGGAATAGTCTTCTCTCTGGTCCATGCTAAGACCTCATGTTTGCATGACTCTTATTCCTAGGTACCACCCCATATTCCTCAAACTAACACTGTCTGACCTATCCTACTGGACCTCAGCTCCTACAATCTGACAGTTATTTTCTTGTAACTTTCCTCCTCACAGGCTTACTCCTGCTTTCTGAGTCCCCCTCTCTGTTTTTTTTACAAGCTCTTTTATAAGAATTATTTTGGGGATTGAGGGGGGTGTCTGGAGAGTTTCAGCAGTTAAGAGCACCTATTCCTTTCCAGAACCCAGATTTGATTCCAGCACCCACATGGCAACTCACAGCCATCTGTAACACCAGTCCCGGGCATCTGGCATCGTCTTTTGATTGTAACCAAACATCTTGCATTCATTTGAAAAAGTATCCACATAAGTTTACAGTGTAAATCCACAATCCTACGTTTTCTACTCTAGACTCTTTATTTAAATTATGTGTATGGGGGGTGGGATATGTGCTCATCCGTGCAGGGGCCACAGAGGCGTCCTATCCACAGGCATCTGTAAGCCCCCTGATGTGGACAACATGGAGTAACTAATTACCAAATAAAAACATAAAACTTACTTTCCAGGCTAAACTGCAGAGATTCTTCACTGGCCTCTGTCTCAGGACTGACCAGTTTCATTTTCAGAGACAGTTTTCCATCCATTTCTGGGGCAGACTCAGAATCCCCTTTTTCATTCCCAAGTAGAGGATCATTGATCTCCACCATGCTTTCAGACATGACATCACTGGTTGCTATGGTGCTTTCTGGATAGTTCCTAATCCCTGAAAGAAAGGAGGCAGGAAGGAAGAAAGAAAGAACACTAAAATACAAACATGGAAAACAGCAATTTGAAATGACCAATTTGCCTGTTGACTCCACCACTCTGCAAGATTAAAGAGGGTCCCTAGGATAGAGCCTGTGTATAAGTATCAACAACTACCAACTAGTATTGACACCTGGTCTTAAGAGGATTCAGTTCCACTTCTGCATCTGGACAAAGGATGCTGCATGAGCCCTCAGCCAACCCACATCTGCCAGCATCAGGCATAGGAAACAGGAGACTCCAGGCGGCATGACTGTTACCTCCCAGCACTGACTAGAGAAAACAAATAGGTTAATGTAGACATCCACCCGCTGCTCCAAGGACAGAGGAGGACCTAAGTTTTCTTGCCCTATGCAGCAGCAGCCTGATCAGGCCAGCACACTGAGCACAGCACTTCTCCACTCTCCTTGTCTCTTTCTTGCCAAACAGTTCCATATCCCAGCTTAGTTCCAGTTCGACGGTGATAAGACAGACTTGACGCTCCTCCCTCCTTCCCTCCACCTTCTCTCTCCATCATCTCACCTCCTCTCATCTCTTGGCAGTGAGGTCAGACCCTGCTCCTCCAATCTAAACATCAGCCCTCTCAGTCAGGCCAACTCCTCAGATAGAAAAGTACCTCTTGCATAAAGAATGGTATCTTAGAAGGTCTTTGAGTAGCTTTTATTTTAATGCCTTAAATATCTTTGTTTTTAATCACTCACCAATAGGAGTACTATGTCTCTTGGGCTCCAATTTTAGGTGCCCAATAAGAGGTGGGGTTGCGCCAGTCAATGGTGGGATAATATCACCTTCTTTAGGCAAAGTGAAATGAAATGGGGTTTCTGAAATAAACAAACAAAAAAAAATGAAAACACAATTGAAAAAAAACACACATCACACAGAAGTGTACATTACACAAAAATGAGAAACTACAAAAAAAAATCTCGAGTGCTCTTTTCCCAATTTCTTAGTCCTATCAGCAACACAGCCATTCAAACCAGGTCCCTCCTGTTAGAAAGACAGCTACTCCCTAGCCATTAATAGCAGCACTGATAAAAAGGACACCACCAGAGGCACAAAAGAAGAGGACTGAGCAACACTGGGTCATCATCTGCTTCCCAAATACTGTATCTAGACACACTTAGTAACACAGATCTGGACACTGTTGAGTCTAGACAGGTATCATTTGGTAAGTGCTACCTGGAATTGCATTCTCCAAGACTTCCAAAGCAAAGCCTGACATATGGTCCTCTCTGAAAGATGACAAAAAAAAAAAATCACATAGGCCAAAAATGACTTTAAATTGGTCACTGATGCTAACAGCCAAATCTGAGGCTTTCCTCCAGCTGTACTGAATAGCACGCATTCTAGACGGTAAGCAGAGTGGCAACATTCAAAGCTCAGGCTCTCTACCCTGGCAAATCCCTAAGAAGGCGCATCCCCAATGTGAATATTTAGTTGGGTGCTATTAAATTATTACAAACACTAAAAATTTTTGAAGACATAAAAGTATGTTTCAGCCAGGTGTGGCAGCTCACACATTCACTCCCAGCACATAAAGGGCAGAAGCAGGCAGACAAATGAACATGCATGCGTAACAGGTAAGCATCTCATTAGTGGAAATTGTTGCTTCTTGGTGCAAGACTCCTTTGCATAATACTAGGTAACACATATTACAAATAGTTTAAGACTATCTGATTTCATCAATATAACTTAACAGAGAGTTGAAGCATCTTCCAGGCCCCCAGGGGCAGCACTGCCGAAGCCTCTATCCAGTCTTCAATATCCCTGTCCTTGGACTATACAGCCTACCAACCATTTCCTCAGCTTCTCTCACCAGCCCCCAATTCTTAGGACAGCGTAACCAGAGAGAAGCTGCTAGACCACACGGATTTGAAAACGCTGGCTTCTAGTCAAAATGCTGTGAGGTCTTCAATACAAGAAAATTCCTAACTCTCAGGGCTAGAGGCATGACTCAGCAGTTAAGAGGACCTTGCAGAGGACTCAGATTTTGTTCCAATAACCAACATGGTGGCTCATAACCATCCATAACCCCAGCTCTAAGGGATCTGATAACCTCTTTGACTTCAGTGAGTACCAGGCATGCACATGGTACACATACATACATGTAGGCAAAACACTCATACACATAAACTAAATCAAAAAAAAAAAAAAAAAAAAATTAAATCCTAACTCTTCAGTCAGCATGCAGTCAACTGTTTCCAGTGTCTTTCTTAATTATTCATGTTCAATGTCCTCCAAATGCTTTTTCATTTCTCTGTACTTATGAGCCATCTGAATCACCATTAATATAATTAGATTATCACCAAATTCTGTAAAACACTTGTCATTTTATTCTTTTAAGTTAACTAGAATTTTCCACATTTCAGTTCTCTCATATTTAGGTCATTATTTAAATTTTCAAGTCTTTTCTTCTTTAACAGATATCATAGGCTACCGTATTGCATGTCAACCTATCAATAAAGATACAATAAAGAAGCAAAAGAAAACAACATCAGTTATCAAAACACCTGTGTAAAAAGTTTGGCCTTATTACTAAGAAACTGACAGGACTCACTACTTAAAACTCTTTATGGTTAAGAGGGGATTGAGGTAGTGTTGGGAGTCAAGTCCTAGCAGAAAGCTGCTATCATCTTTGCAGCCATCTCAGGCCATATACCCTGACAAGAGACTTGTTTTCAACAGCCTACAACAGCTGAGCACACTCTGATAAACATCTTGTTTTTCTTACATATCTTATTTTGTTGTTTTAATGGCCCCAGCTGCAAGGTGCACTTGGTAAAGTGTCTTCAGCTGCATTCCCCTGCTTATGCTTATATATACCCATGATTTCCTTTCAATAAATGGGACTTGATCAGACCCTCTGTCTTGTCTCCATTCTTCGAGTCTCTTGCCCCTCCATCCTCACTCTCTCTTGCTAGATCCTGACCCGCAGACCAGAGCAGCAGCTTGGGCCGGGACATAGTGGCCCCCAAATGTGGGGCAGAACGGGCCATAACAAGGTAGGGTCTCACAGGCAGCCCACCCTGGCCTGTAAGTCAGTATGTAAATCAGGATAACCTTCAGCATGCTTTGATCCTCCTGTCTCTGCCTCCCAAGTGTTAGCTATAGCTATGAGCCGCCACACCCACCCTAAAAAATTTCCAATTAGTATTAAAGTTTTTCATTTTTTTCTTGAGAATTTCATAAATGATAGAAAGAGACAGCTTATCAAAGAAGAGAAAAACACTCTCAAAAATATAAGAGAGCTAGTGAGGCAAAACAAGTCTGAAATTCAAAAGCCCTGTCTTAAATCAATACAAGGAGGACCTCTCCTAAAGTGCTGTGCTGTAAAGCAGCAATGGTCTTCATGTGTACTTAAAGAAACTGTTCACGTCTTACACCTCATGAAAAGCCATCTAACAAAAAGATAACGCAGAGTAAAGTGGGCCATACTATTATCCCAGCACTCAGGAAGCTTAGGCATGAAGACTGTCCTAAGTTCAAGGCTAGCCTGGGCTACAGGGTTAAATAATGGGCCAACCAGACCTAACTAAATAATAAAACTCTGACTCTAAAAGAAAAAAAACAAAATAAGAAGAATGAAGTTAAGGCTTTTCACATCATCAGCTACAGGGACCTGTTGCTAGCTAAGTTTTCGAGTACTGCCTTGTTAGAGACATCCTCCACAGGCAGGTGTGTGAAGAAGCTGTCAAACTGTTAGCAGTGACCAGAGACCATCAGTGGAGGTATTTGGACTGGCTCTTTTCCCTCTCTTGAACAACTCCAGTGTTTTTCATACTTCAGCTGTTAGGGCTGGGCTGTAGGCCAAAGGTCAAGTGCTTGCCTGGCACATGAACTGCTCACTGCACACAGAGCATCAGCATTGGGAAGTAGGGACAAGGGGACCAAAAGTCCAGTGTCTGCCTTAGCTACATAAAGTTCAAGGCCAGGTAGGACTAGAAGAGACCCTATTTTTGTTTTTTAAAAACAAAAAGTCTACAAGCCAGGTAGACAGATCAGTAACTGAAGCCAAGAGCAGAACTGCTTTGGGGGCTATAGAGAGAACCTGTCATTATACACACACATGCAAGAGCACACACAGACACACACACAGAGAGAGCAGAGGAAACAGAAAAAAAAGAAAAAGAAAATATATTTAAATGAAAAATATAAGTGTCCTAATTTCGGTAAGAAATCTAATGAACTGAGTTTAAGGCCTGCCTAGTCTACATAGTGAATTCCAGGAGTGCCAGAACTACATAGAGAGACCCAGTCTCAAAGAGAAAACTCAAAGCTGAGACTCCATTATTTGTTTTCACTGCATGTTTTGCAGTGCTAAACATCAAACATTTGTGCCTTAAATATACTTGTCAAGTACTCCAACACTAAGCCCCAACTCACCCCCTTGATACCTCTTATTCTGTTTGTTTTCGTGTTTATTTTTGAGACAAGGTCTCACATAGTCCAGGATGGCTCGCTCACTTGCTTGCTTTATTAAAATCTTATAATACATTTCATTTATTAATTGTGTGCATAACTGGGAGGAAGGAGTTGCCTTGAGTGTGTCATGGCACACATGTGGAAAGCAGAGAATAATTTCTGGGAAGTCGGTTCTTTCCTGTTACCAGTGTGTCCCTGGAATGGAATTCAGATTGTCAGGCTTGGATGTCGGCACCTTTACCCATCTCACCAGCCCGTTATTTAATTTTTGAGAGAGAGTCTCTCACGTAGCCTAGGCTGGACTACCTCTGTAGCCAAGAATGACCTTGGCTTTCTGATCTTTCTGTGCCCACCTCCTAGATGTTGGGATTACAGGTGTAGCCACCACACCAAATTTATTCAGTGTTGGAAACAGAACCCAGAGCTTCATCATGCTGGGCAGGCTCTACCAAAAGAACTACATTCCTAGCCCTCATTCTTTTTAAACTGAACTATCATCACCTCTCCACATTTCCCTCTGTTTTAATCCTCCTAAGTTTTAGGAACTAAACGACTGTATTCTGTGCTAATTTGTTTTTGCAGTGAGGGGATCTGTGGTGGTTTGAATTGGTTTAGTCCCCACAGACTCATGTATTTGAATGCTTGGCCCACAGGGAGTGGAACTACTGGAGGTGTGGCCTTGTTCGAGAGGGTGTGTCACTGTGGGGGTGGGAATGCCAGTCTCCTGGGCTTAAGCTCTATTCAGGGTAGAATGCCAGTCTCCTGGCTGCCTGCACAACAGTCTCTTCTGACTGCCTGGGGATCAAAATATAGAACTCTCAACTCCTCCAGCATCATTCAACTTCCATGCTGCTATGCTTCCCGCCATGATGATAACAGACTGAACCTCTTAAACTATAAGCCGGACCCAGTTAAATGTTTGTCATTATAAGAGTTGCCTTGGTCATGGTGTCTGTCCACAGCAATGAAAACCCTACCTCAGACAGGACCAGACCTAGGCCTTAGGAAACCAAAGCAAGCTCCCTACAAATGAGCTACAACCCCAACCCATAAACTATATTTTAAATACATAATAGTTTTTCTTTTATAACATTCTTCTTTTAGACTAATTCTCTGACTCAGAAACTATTGTTCTTTATGTTCTAATTTCTAAATAAAACTTTTCTTTTTTTAACAAGTATTTCTTTTTAACTCTTGTGCCCAGGTGTAGGTGTAGACTCCAGGTGCCCTGAGGCTGGCAGGCCTATTGTTTCTTTTGAGCTGGACACTGGGCAGTCTTAGTCTCAGAGGCTTTTTCATAGACAGTCTACAGCATAAACTAATCAGGCCTATCCTTAACTAAAACATCCAAATCTTTTAATTTATTGATTTTTTATTTGTCTGTGCACCATGTGCAGGGTCTGTGGCCTGTGGAGGCCAGAGAGGGTATCAGATCCCCTGAAGGTGGAGTTGCAGGGATTGAGTGATCTAAAGTAGGTGTTGGCAACCAGACTCGGATTCTCTGAACAACAGCAAGGATTCTCAACCACTGAACCATCTCTCCAGACCCCAGTTTTAATTCCTCTTTTTTGCTTTGTTTTTGTTATTATTGTTGCTTTTCAAAACAGGGTTTCTCTGTGCAGCCTTGGCTGTCTTAGAATTCCCTATAAACCAGGCTGGCCTTGAAATCACATAAAATAACTTTTTTCAAATACTGAAATGAAGATTCCACCATCAAACTACATCCCTAAAAAAGAATCACTTCTGAAGAAGAAAAGGAAGGAACCCATTTTTAGGATGCCTCCCTGCTGCACAGAGAAGCTACTGTACTTCTCATCAAAATGGAGAAAGGGAGGAGAAAAAGAAATGCAAAGAGGATGAGAGAAAGGAGGAAGGAGAAGCCAAAGGAAAGAAGAGGAAAGAAAGAGGGAGGAGAGGAGGAGGTGAGCAGCGAGAGGAAGAAGACGGGCAGGAGGGGCATGAAGGGAGCAGAGGAGCTGGGGAGGGGAGAACAGGGCAGAGAGAGGTGAACAGAGAGAGAAGGGAGAAAGAAGGAAATAAAGTCACTTTCCAGCATTTTAAATAATCCAGATGAATATTAGTAAAATAAATTTTAATAAGACAGAGTCTATGAGAAAAAAGTAGTTCATTCTGGCAACTAACAGAATAATCTATTAATTCATAAAGAATACTATTACTGTAACTAATATCTCAATATTTTAGAGTATTATTTTGCTTACACACAACTATAAAAAATAGCTAGAACGTATTCCTGCTAGGCATGGTGACATATACCTATAATCCCAGGACCTGAGATACAGAGACAGGAAAACATGGTTCTTCAAACCTTGTCAAAAGCCCAGGACTAGGGAGATTAAAGGCTACAGCTGGGAACCTCCTGCTGTAATGTTGGATTGTCAAACTGTCAACAGGTCTCCTAAATATTTATGTTTATACGTATAGACTTATGTTGCTCTCAACTTCGGTCAGAAAAGTGACTTTTTGCAGTAGACAGCAGTTACTACAGAGACTCCCATCTAACAAGTTACAAGGAGAAGTGGCCATGAATGCTCAGCTGAGGATCAATCATCTCCATGATGGCTTAGAGGACACTGCAGAAGAACAGGCAGAAAGAGTGACAGTTGGTGGATGAGGGCAGAGCTGCGAAACTCTGACCTGCATCATTGCTGCACACAGCAACACACAGCACCTAGGACTGCCTGCACTGGACCTGTACAGATCGAGCCAATCAAAATTCTAGCACAAATTGGGAAGAGGCTATTAGTAGTTGATGATGCTAAGGGAGAGATCTCCTTTGCAGCTATAGCTACTAGGAGGTTGGTTGCCCATACCCCAGAGGATGGCCCCACAGCCGTGCACAATGAACAGCCCTGGTAAGACTCAGGGGGCTGAGTTTTAATAATAAGCCAATGAAGGAGAACATGAAGTCGGGAGGGTGATGGGGTCAGAAGCACCAGGAGGCAATTGGAAGGAGGTAATGGTAGATGAATATAATCAAAATATACTGTTCAAATGTATGGAATTTTCAGAAAATAAATTTAAAACATTGTTTTAAAATAAAGTTATTAAATATCAGGAAAAAAATAAAGAAAATGTGAGGCCAGTCTGGACCATAAAAATGAAACCTTGAACCAAAAAAGATGAGACAGAAAGACGGGGGGGGGGGGGGGGGGGGGGATAGATAGATGGATGATGGATGGATGGGGGTAACCACTCACTGGTGACCCCTGCCTAGTTCACATGAGTGGGGTGGGGGCCTCGGGGGTAGGACCTAAGTAAGCAGAAGAAAATAACTTGTACAATTCCTAATTTCGTGTATCGACTACTCTTGAGCTATGATGCTGATAAACCTCAAATAAGCTCTGGTCATACAAATAATTACAACTATGGAAGAAAACTAGAACCCCTAATCTCAAAATTTCACAAATACTGTTCCTCCAAGCTCACGCTGAGTCTTGACACAGTATGTGGACTCTCCTCCTCCCTTTCCAGAAAGGAATCTAGCTGGATAGCTCCAAATGAAATCTGTTACCACTTACCACTAGAACTTTCACAGAAACTTTGTGAGGCACGGGCAGGGGCCTTCTCAAGCTGCTGGCATGCGGCCTCTGATCCCAGCTGCTTGTCATCAGTCACTTTTGCATCTACAGTCACTGGGCTCTCTTTCTCTTGAACTTGGGGCTGCTGCATTTCCTGGTCGGGTCTGACAGGTTCGTCTCTCACTGAAGGCAAAGGAAGTTGTGGAGAGTCTTCTGCTACAGAGTCCTTTCCTGTGGGCTCTGCTTTTGAATCTCCATCACACTCGACGCTCTTTTCCTCTGGAGTATCCAATCTATTCTCAGCACATGGCTCTTCCTCTGGAGTCGCACCCTCCCAGGTCTGGGAGTCTGAGCACTTCTCCACTCCCTCCAAAGGTTCACAGGAAATGTCAACTCTAGGAGAGGACTCCTTCACATCAACGATAACAACACTGGAGTCCTCAGAAGTAGCTTCTTCCCAAGTTTCTGGATCCTTATGTTCTAATTCCTGGTCAAGTACTGGCAGCTTCTGGGGAGAGTCTATACTAATCACACTAGTTTCAACTTCCATAGCTTCTGGGCATTCCTCTTTGGGGGCTTCCTTCTGAAGACACAACGCCTCAGACTGAGTTTCAGTCAGAGAAAGGTGCAGTGGGATACTTTCCATCGGTTCTTCTTTGGGCTCTTCTCTGTGACTTCCACTGGGAGTCTCAGGGACTTCTTCTACTTCAGATCCTGAAAACCCTTCCTCTGGATGGTGTTCTTTCATTTCCATAGCCTCCTCCTGATCTAAGACACTGGAGAGTGCCTCAGAACGGGCAGCTGGAGAAGGAACTGCCTGACTCCCAGAATCGCAAGTCAGGTCGATGCAAACCTCGTCTTCAGCAACCTCATCTTCACTGCCTTTACAGCCAGCAGCTAAAACACCAACGTCACCTCTGTCCTCTGTTTCATCCTCTTTTGTTTTATCTACATTTTGACTCATTTCTACCTGGTTGTCCTGTGCTGGATTCACCAGGACATTTTCACTTTCAGCAGGAAGTTTAGAATTGGTAACTGGAGATGGGGGTTCAGTATCGTCAAGCTGTGTATTCTCTCCTTCTTCCTCAGTCCTGGGAGAAGCCAAGCTCTCCATCTTTGAGGACTGACTATACTCACTTGTAGAAAGCATCAGTTTGCAAGAATCCCCTGTCATGGAGAGCCCAAGGTCATCAGTGAAATTCTTTGGTTCGCTCTCTGAAGTCTTCGAACCTCAACAGTGAGAGATGAGCTATGCAAACCTCCACCTTTCTTCACATCATTTGACGATTCTTCCAAACTTGGTGATGGAATGAAAATGTCCTAAGGAAGAATGAAAAGAGTCAAGCTATCAGCTGTTCATATCATGTCTCTTTTATATCTAACCCTTGGATTAATCTACATTTCTAAATCAATTAATCAAAAATTAAAGAACTCTAGCTAGAACTGTAATTCCAGAACTCCAAACATTACAAACATGCCTTCAACTACACAAGTCACTCTGTTCAGTGTTTTCCTATAAAATCCCTAGCAAAGAAAAGCATAACCAAAACAAAAACCTAAAAGTACTAACTTATTAAGTACAGGAAGATCCACATTTAACTTCACCATCAAACTATTAAAATTATATCTATACTATATAATAAACCCCTGATGTACACTTACAGAACCATCTCCAATCTCACAAAGTACGACTATGTACTCATTCTGCTTCTCTGCACCACTCTGTACACTCATGAAGCAGATGTTAAAATGCAAAGAACCGGGGCTGAAGAGATGGCTGGAGAGTGGTTAAGAACACTGGCTGCTCTTCCTGAGGACCTAGGCTCAATTGCCAGCACCCACATGGCAGCTCACAATTGTCTCTAACTCCAAGGGATCCAACAACCTCACATGACATACCTGCAGCCAAAATGCCAGACATACATGTGTATAATGCCAATGCACATAAATTTTTAAAAAATAAATTTTTAAAAATGTAAAGATAGAAGATCATTAGTCAGCAGAGAAATGTAATTAAAACCACAATAAGCCAGGCAGTGGTAACACACATCTTTAGTCCCACTGCCCAGGAGGCAAAGGCAGGCAGGATCTTGGAGAGTTTGAAGACAGCCTGATCTATAGCGTGCGTTCCAGGACAGCCAGGGTTTCAAACACACAAACACACACACAGAAACCTGTCTAAAAGTTAAGAAAGAAGGAGCCATAAAATAGCTAAGGTTCTAAACACTCACAAAACCAAGCACAAACAACTACATGGAACAACTGTAATCCTCACACACCGCTGGGAAAAAGCAAAACATACAGCCACAGTCGGCAGCCCCTCCTGTGATTAAACACACCCCAGAATTCTCAGTATGGGCTGCTCATGTTCTACCTGCTCAGTTGGTAGAGTGCTTCCCTAGCAAACACAAAGCTGGCCCAGCACTCCTGAGGCAGAGGCAGGAGGATCTCTGTGAGTTTTGAGGTCTACACAGAAAATTCCAGGCCATCCAATACACAAGAGAACCCTGTCTAAAAAAAATAAAACAGCAACAACAACAAAAAAAACTTAAAACATACACAAATCCCTGGGCACCTTGGAACACTGCAGTAATCCCAGAGCTTGGAAGGTGAAGACAGGCAGACTGATGTAAATTCCAGGCTAGCCTAATCTACATAGTGAGTTCCAAGCCGTCTAGGGCTACAGTGTATTAATACACACGCCCATGCACACTATGCCGAGGCATACACATTTAATCTCAGCACTTGGAAGGAAAAGACAAACAGATCTCTATGAGTTCAAGGCCAGCCTAGCCTACATAATGAGATCTGGGACAGCCAAAGATACACAGTAAGAACTTGTCTCAAAAAAATTAATAAATAATAAAAAATGTGTGTGTACACACACACACACACACAAATACAGAGGGTATTCTTCCAAACACAAATACTATTTGAAGGTCAGTGGGTAACTTTTGAGTCAGTTCTCTCTGGATTGTTATCCTGGTGATCAAACTCAGGTTATCAGGCTTTTGAGGCAAATACCACTGTCACCCAAGTCATCCTGCTGCCACAATTGCTGTTTCTTTCTTTTTATTTTTTTTTTGAAGGGTGGGAATAGGGTGAGTGTTAAAATAGGATCTCATGTAGCCCAGGCTGACTTTGAACACCTGCTCTTCCCGTCTCTACAACCCAGTGCTATAATTACAAACATGTACCTCCATGCTTTGCTTTAAATTGATGTTTTATTATTTATTTTTAATCTATTATAATTGTTTGTGTATATGTGTATACATAGTACATGCATCTGAGCATCTATCTGTACCATAGCACATGTGGTGATCAGAACAACCCTCAGGAGTCAGCTCTCTCTTTCCACCTTTAAAAATAACATGTGGGGGAGCTAGAAAGATGGTTCAGCTGTTAAGAGCACTGACTACTCTTCCAGAGGTCCAGAGTTCAATTCCCAACAACCACATGGTGGCTCACAAGCATCTGTAATGGGATCTGATGCCCTCTTCTGGTGTGTCTGAAGACAGCTACAGTATACTCATATAAATAAAAGAAATAAATTTTGAAAAAAAAATGTAGGAATTTGATACATAATGAAAAATTGAGAGAATTCACAAAGTAGACTGGTAGAGTCAACATCTACTTTATTTCTGAAATCCTGCTAAGCAATGGTAAAGCATTTTTTTTCTAGCATACATAATTCTCAAAAAAGAGAAAGAGCTACATATATATATAGTTATACATACATGAATATATACATATATACATATTCATACATGCACACATATACACATACATATACATATTCTGGAAGAGTAGCTATCCACTTGGCAGACAAGTGAAAGGTAACTGTGAGACCAATAAGAGAAAGCCAGGAAGTTACCAGGGTGACATCACCATACTCTAAGACTAAGGACTTGGCAGTAACATCAGATAATTTTAAAAGTGATGGTGAGGTTGCTGCTAAAAACAGGAGGAGGACTGCCTGGAAGTCTATTTAAGAAGTTGTTCAACTCCCATATCCTCTTTCCTGTCCTTCTTCTGCCCAGGAGAAAATGAAGCACAAAGCCTGGACAGGAGGACAGGAGAAACAGTTATGAGAGCACCATCTTGAAGACAGAGGGAGGGATGAAAGAAAACCTACATACTGAGAGAAACCCATCCCTGAGTCTCATGGCCTCCACCTCAAACCTTTCCTTTAAAGGACTTCTGGCCGGGCGGTGGTGGCGCACGCCTTTAATCCCAGCACTTGGGAGGCAGAGGCAGGTGGATTTCTGAGTTCGAGGCCAGCCTGGTCTACAGAGTGAGTTCCAGGACAGCCAGGGCTACACAGAGAAACCCTGTCTCGAAAAACCAAAAAAAAAATAAAAATAAAAATAAAGGACTTCTGTACAATAACCACCAGCCCTGTACCCAGCAGGCAGGAGAGTAGATTTCCTGGGGAATCGGACCAACCCAAGATGATCAGGATTCTGACACCAGGGCACTCCTGACAAAATGCCCCAGATAGTATTCAGTGAATCTCAGAACAAGAAGTCTAATCATCACCTCAGAACGAGAGTTCTGGTGTTTCACTCTTAAATATCAGCAAATAAGGAAAAGCTCTCATTTAAAAGACAATAAGCTCCAGAACTGGAGTTAGCTCAGTAGTTAAGAGCACTGTCTGCTCTTCCAGAGTTTCTGGGTTCAATTCCCAGCACCCACATGATAGCTCACAACTATCTGTATAACTCCAGGTTCGGGGGACTTAACACCCTCATATAGATAAATATACATTAAAAATAATGCACTGGGCTGGAGAGATGGCTCAGTGATTAAGAGCGCTGACTGCTCTTCCAGAGGTCCTAAGTTCAATTCCCAGTAACCACATGGTGGCTCACAACTATCTTCAATGGGGTCTGATGCCCTCTTCTGGTGTGTCTAAAGAGAGCAATGGTGAATACATAAATAAATCTTAAAAAACAAAAAACAAAAGCAAAAAACAAAAACAATGCACATTAACAAAAAAACCAGCAAGGGCCAGTAAGATGGCTCAGTAGGTATGGTGATGTGAGTAAGAATGGCCCCCACAGACTTTATATCCAACAGCTTAGGCACCAGGGACAGGCACTATTTAAAAGTATTAGAATTAGGAGGTATGCCCTTAAAGGAAGTATGCCACGGGGGAGTGGGATTTGAGGTTTTAAAAGTTCTTATCAAGCCCAATATCTTTCTATCTGACTGCAGATCAGAACGTAGCTCTCAGCTACTGTTCCAGTATGCTGCCATGTTCCCCTCCATGGTGATAATGGACTAAACTGCTAAAACCGTAAGCAAGCCCCCAGTTAAATGTTTTCTCTTATATTATCTGCCATGGTCATGGTGTCTATTCACAGCAGTAGCACAGTGACTAAGACAGAAGGAAAGGCACTACTAGCTTGTCAAGCTTGGTAACTGGTTCCCAGACTCACAAGGTAGAAAGAGAGAACCAATACATTCAAATATATTGTCCTATGATTTCCACAATGTATTAGACCACACATGTATGTGTAAACACAGACCCCGAACAAACTAAATGTAAAAAACATCAAAACATGAAGGAGACCTACTTCATTTGCAAAAGTTCATACCTAGCATGCACAAAGACTGGGATTCCAACCCTAGAATTAATAAAACCACTCAACAAGCTAAGTGTAATGGCACACACCTTTAATCGCCACACTTGAGAGGCAGCAGCCAGCCTTGTCTATACAGTGAGCCCTAGGGCAGCCAGAGCTACACAGTGAGACCTTGTCTCAAAAAAACACTCAGCAGCCGGGCGGTGGTGGCGCACGCCTTTAATCCCAGCACTTGGGAGGCAGAGGCAGGTGGATTTCTGAGTTCGAGGCTAGCCTGGTCTACAGAGTGAGTTACAGGACAGCCCAGGCTGTACAGAGAAACCCTGTCTCGAAAAACCTAAAAAAAAAAAAAAAAACCACTCAGCAAAACTGTGTGATCGAAGAACACATTCCACCACTCAGGAGGCAGAGGCAGTAGGATCAGAAGTTTCATGTCATCCTCAGTTACTATATGACTCAAAAAAAAAAGAAAGTTAACAGAATTGGTGTGTGGTTAAAGCAGCATGTACACTTCATTCATCGTGTGGTTTGGCTCCCAACACTGATACGGTGACACATGCCTGTAATCCTAACAGCTAGCAAACCAAGGCTACGAGTACAAGGCTAGCCTGAGTTACAAAGCAAGAGTCTGTCTCAAAAAAAATCAATAAATAAGAACAGATGCTCAGTGGCTGAGAATTCGCTCATCATGTTTGAGGCTCTGGTTCAACCCCTAGCACCACTTAAATAAACACACTGCATTAAAGCCTATTGAGAATAGTGACTCGTGGGAAAGAGAAAACTAGTCAAAGTTATTTTTATTAAAGAGAAACACAGACATAAGACAAAAATATTCAGAGGGGAAAAAAGGACTTTAAGAACTAAAAACAAAGGCACAGAAATTAGTAATTCAGAGGATTGAAATAGATGGTAAACCCCAACGATTGCACCTGCACTTTACATAAGACAAACAAAACACATCCTTACACAAGTCTGTGTATCAACCTTCTTAGCAGCATGATTCACAGAGACAAAAAAAGATAATCCAATGTCCATCAACTGACAAACTAAAGAGTAAATGTCTAATATACACAGCACAGTGTCAGTTACAGTATAGTCTGAAATTTTGCTCCATGCAGTAACATGGATGAACCTGGAAATCATACTGTCACAGTTTGCTCAGCTGTCAATCTGACACAATCCAGAAACATCTGGCGGTTCAGAGTACAAATACTGAAACAAAGAGAAAATCTCGTGGGATGACAGTAACAAAAAAAGTAAGTCACAGGGCCCAAAAAAATCAGAATGGCTAATGCTACTCAATAGAAGCAACAGAAATTCCAAGACAACAGCAAAATACTTTCCAAACCTTTAAAGGCAAGTATTCCCAATCATCTTTAATTCCATGGCATTCAAACTATAAAATGAGCAAGAGAGTTAGAAAAAAGCTCTTCTTAGGAAATGTCCTCAACCAGCATGAGGAACTCAACCTGTGGGTCGTGACCCCTTTGGGGGTCAAATGATCTTTTCACAGGGTCACATATCAGATAGCCTGCATATCAGATATTTACATTAAAATTTATAACAGCAGCAAAATTACTGTCATGAAGTAGAAATGAAGATAATTTTATTGTTGGGGGTCACTACAACATGAGGAACTGTACTTAAGGTTTGCAGTGTTAGAAACGTTGAGAACCACTGGCCTAAACCAAACAAACCAGCAAGCAAAGGTGGGGTGTAGAACTGATGCCCAAAGCTATCCTCTGACCTCCATCTACACATGCAAGGATATGCATGACACACATACATGCATGCACAATAAAATAGAATTCTTTTCTTTTTAGTTTTTGTTTTTTTTGAGACCAGGTTTCTCTGCGTAGCCCTAACTGGCCTATATAGATAGGTTGGTCTCGAACTCACAGGGTTCTGCCTCTGCCTCCCAAGTGCTAGGATTAAAGCAAATGCTGCCACCACCACCTAGCTTAGAGTACTTTTTAAAAGACTAGTCTAGATGTGTAGTTCTGTGGCAAATCAAAGAATCAGTGCATCCCTAACTTGACATCCCTGACCCACCACCAAGCAAGAAGGGAAGGAAAAGCAGCAGGAGATGGGAACTCTTCCTGCAAAACTCACATGAGAGAACTCGGGCTGGGACGGGATGGGAAGTGAGCCAGGAGTGAAAACTGGCGTGCTCCGAGACACTGGTGTCGATGCTTGCGGCTGAGATGGGAGAAGGGGTTTTTCTATCTCCATTGCTTCATCATCCTGAAGCTTCTGGAAAGGCTCCCCTCCTTCAGGTATCACTGACATATCCATGGGCTCATCTGGTTCCATACAGAAGAAATGAATTACAAAATTAGCACTCACCAATATTACTCATGCTCCAATACCACTAACAGCAATTATGTTACAGAAATTTCCATTCCAAAATACAATGTCCTAATTTTCACAAAAACTGAAATGATCGTAGGCTGTGTCCCACCAGTCCTACCCTGTGGGAGGAGAGAATGTGTGAGTACACATGCGTGCACACATATGGCACTCAGAGGACAGCTTTTAGGAGTTGGTTCTCTCCTTTCACTGTGGGTTCCAGGGAGCAAACTCAGGCTGCCAGGCTTCACAGTCAGACATTTTTAATCATGTCAGCAGCCCACATCTAATATTAGACATAGATTAAAATGGGTTTCCATCTGAGAATGCCCACCCATCCATAAGAAATGTAAATTACATCTCCTCTAAACACTCCCAGATTGTCCTAGCTCATTTTCACGTCTTCTGTAGGAAAAGCCAGATCCATTTTTCCCTGTGTTTCTGTATGTGGTAGGTGTGCATGTGTATGAATGTCAACATGTGTATGTGTGGGATGGTACCTATGGAAGCCCACGGTTGATGTGGAGAATCTTCCTTGATGACTTCCTAGTACTGCTAGCCAGCTTGCTCCTTGGATTCCATCTTGGCCTTCTGAAGGTAGATTTAGGAGCGCTCCTAGCATTTGCATGGGTTCTAGGATCCCAACAGTAGTCCTCCTGTCTATACAGTAAGCACTTCAACTGTTGAGCCCTCTCCTCAGCATTTAAGCCACCTAATTTAACTACAACAAACTCTGCCCCAGACCTTGAAAGGCAATGAACTTGTTTATCACTCTAAGTCTGTATGAAATCATTATGCCTGCAGTACGGCCTGCTAAGTGCAGAGACTGACATCAGTACAAATACAGAGCCACCAATGCCAATCACTGATCCTAACACAAACTGCTCAAGAGGAAACACACACAGAAACACTATCATTGGTCATGGGGTTGGGAGATGGCTCAGAGGTTAAAAGTACAGGCTACAGCTCTTTCAAAGGACCCAAGTTTGATTCTCAGCACCCACATGGCAGCTCACAGCCATCTGTAACTCCAGTTACAGGGGATCAATCCTATCTTGGCCTTACAGGGCACCAAGCATACAAGTAATACACAAACACACATGCAGGCAAAATACCCATATATATAAAGCTTAAAACCACTGTTTCTGCATGATATACTATCTACCTTAAGGGAACTGAGCCCACCCTTAGAGCCAGCCTAGATAACTATTTAACTCATGAAACTTTTGACCCTGTCGGGCAGTGGTGGCGCACGCCTATAATCCCAGCACTTGGGAGGCCGAGGCAGGCAGATTTCTGAGTTCGATGCCAGCCTGGTCTACAGAGTGAATTCCAGGACAGTCAGGGCTATACAGAGAAACCCTGTCTCGAAAAACCACAAAAAAATAAATAAATAAATACTTTTTCATATGTACAGAAAATGCTCTGAAAAACACATCCAAATAATAACTACTTAAATCTAGAGTGCGACCCAAGGTAATATTTATTCTCTTCACATTACTCTCTTATAACTCTTCCAACTTTTATATAGTATTGATTATAAACAAGGAGAAGAAAAAGCATCTTTAATGTAATTCTTTTTATATGTTCACATTACAGACAGAAAAAATTAAGAAATTAGCCTACCAATTTAAATAGGCTTTTGTAGAATGAAATCCCATCATTCTGACTAAAGATGCCACCAATTATACATATAGTTAGAATGCTACTGGTCTCTACAACTATTTGCACCAATGCTATTGGTACCCACAACTGAGCAGACAGACAAGCAGAGAGAAGTCCAAGGCTAACCCTACATCTTAGTACTTCTCAATACACCCAGAACTCAATAGCACAGACAGCACACTGTCACAGAACATCTGACAAGTTAAAGCAAATGTCTCAGAGGCAAATGCCAGAGTTTTGATCCTAACTATATTACTAGTTGTGAAATTTGTGACTTCATTTCCTCAAATGCAATGTGGAGATAAAACTCAGGCCTTTAATACCAGCACTTGGGAGGCAGAGGCAAGTGGATCTCTGAGTTCAGAGGCCAGCCTGCTCTACAGAGTAAGATCCAGGACAGCCAGGGCTATACAGAAAAACCTTGTCTCCAAAACAAACAAATAAATAAACAAACAAACAAATAACCTTAACTACTACTTAAGATTTTTTGTGTGGATTCTCTGGGGGGAAAAATCAGAGAAATAACTGAACAAATGACATCATGTGGTATAAACAATGTATTTAATAATAATGTAAAATTATGCAGCCTTATTGATATATGAATAAAAAGAGCACAGAAGTACAGTGCTACAAAGCTGAAATCCTAGCACTCAGGAGAGGAAGGGAGAGGATCTCTAACTAAGGGCAACCTGGGACACACAGGCAGACCTCTGTCTCAAACACAAAACAAAAGAGAGGAAAAAGAAGAAACTGATAGAATTTACGGGAAAAACTTGGAAAAGACAGATGTTTAGAAATACATAGACATTTAGAAATTCATAGGCTAGGAATCTAGCTCTATTGGTAAAGTTCTTGCCCACTCTGCTAGAAGCCCAAAATCAGATCCCAACACCACATAAAGCCAGGTTGTGTATTATACAATATAATTATATTACAATTGCATTTATATATTTATATATATGTATGGTAGAGGGAGATTTATTTATTTATTTAGAGTAGAGGAAGGTAGAAAACTGGGGATCCAATGTTCAAGGGCATTCTCAGCTACAAAAGAGAGCCTAGGATACATGAGACCATCTCATAAGGTAAGGGAGATACTAAGGCCTCATAAGACAAATTAAGTTAAACTTTTCATCAGCTCCTTCAAGGTACCCTCAATTATTTTAACAATAACAAAAATAAAGCGCCTAGGAAACAACAACTGGCTTTCTCTCACTTAGAAACATATTAGCATGTATCTGGAATGTACTAGGTAATTAACTAGTGACAACTCCAGTACTTCCCATACTAATTTACTTGGGTTCAATTTTAAAAACAAAAAAAAATTTCACCAGAGCATTTTTTTTCTAAATTAAAGTAAAAGATCTGTGCTTAAAAAGCAAAGAGCTCAATCGGTCTATCCTAGGTACATGGGTCTCAGCGAGTGTTGCGAAGCTCAAGGGAAGTGTGCATTTGGCAAGGCTGGAGAGCATTGCTCCTCTCCTGGGCTGAGATGAACAGAGAGATCACGACAGCTCACCTTTTCTCCCTCCTTGCTCTGTGGGACTGCTAGGAACGATAAAAGGGGTAGATCGGAAAGCATCAGGGGAAGGAGCAACAAGATCTGAGGAATTCCTTTATATAAAGAGAGAATCACAGGTTATTTTACTGCAGCCAAGGGTTTAACATGTGCTTTGACTTCTTAACAAAAACATCCAACACACATACTTAACAGCAAATATACTTAACGTTTCTCCTGAACAGCAATCTGAGACTCAAACAGCTCTCAAACACTAAGTTTTTAAAAAGTAAGGGCAAAGTGAATGAGTAGACACAAAATATAATGACTTAAACAGGACATTCACAGTTCCAAGACATAAAAAATAACCTCATTTTACATAGTTTGAAGAGTATGCACATTTTTATTTAAAAACAAGCACAAAAACAAAACACAAACCCTCTGCTCTAGCAAATCACTCTGTCCTATATTGTTAAGTGACAATATAATGCTAGAAAGGGGAGAGGCAAACACTTGGTTCTCATGCATCACATTTATAAACTGCAAGGCACTGATTTTCTAGTGAAACCTTTAGCTACCATCATCAAACCTCCAATGGTTTAAATACACGTACAGACTTTAAATAGTTCCTCTAAGTTCTCAGCCCCAAATTCCTAAGGCCTGGATTCCAGCTTCTGGCTTTGACAGGAGCTCTGGTCTGAATGGTGACCTGGCTCTCCAGGCTCTCAGCCTTACTTACGTGGAAAGACTCTCCTGAACAAGGGGCTTCTGACCAGACAGCTGCAGGAGCTGCAGGGTGGTAGCAGGTGTGGAAACCGGAGAGCACCCAGCTTCCTCCCTTGAAGGAGTAGAAACAACCATCAGAAGCTAGTGGGGGAGAAAAGTTAGAGTTGTATTTACTTCTCAGACTGACATCACTGCATGGGAGAACCTACTCAGCGCTGTAAAACACAATACCCAGTCTGCCATACTTCAGGGGAGAAGTCCTTTCTGTGGAAGCACAACTCAATGGGACAGCACCAGGATACAAATTCTGAATCAATGGTAACCCCATGCCCCATTTCAGGTTGTTGGTTTGTTTTTCCATTTTTCAAGTCAGGGTTTCTCTGTGTCACCCTGGCTGTCCTGGACCTCACTGTAGACCAGGTTAGACTCCAACTCAGAGATCTACCTGCCTCTGCCTCTGCTTCTCAAATGCAGGGATTAAAGGTGTGAGCTGCCACCACTCAGTCATATTTTTTTAACAGACGATTGGTTAAAAAGAGTTCCTTCATCCTTTCTACCAGAAAGGATTCTACCTTAGAGAAGGTAATAGTTCAAAACACATTTCTGGACATGTCTGTGCTCTCACTAATGCTTATTAGACATTCTATTACAAAAATGAGGAAAATAATCCTGAAAACTGGTTCCAAGAATTGGGGCCCAGTCAGTCATGAACCCAACTTTTGGATCACAGCCTTTGGAACTGGCTTGTGTGAGAAATGTAGAATTGTTAGCAGATGCAGGATAAACATTGTGAGAAGCTAGGTGAGAGTCTTTAAGACCAGGATGCAGAAAAAAGCGCACACAGTAGAAGCCTGGATCCCAAAGCTTTAGAGTGAAAAAGGACTCTACTAGAAATGGAGCCACTGTCTAGAACTGTACTATCAACCACTCATGACATTCTACAACTGAATATAGACCATTCATGATACAGTCTAGAAAAGATCTGCACTCTACTTATGTCCTAAGAATTTGAGGCTGAATTCGTAAGTAATGGACTGGCTGGATGTGGTGATACATGCTTTCAGCACCAGCATTTGAAAGGCAGAGGCAGGTGGGTCTCTGTAAGTTCAAGGTCAGCCAGGACTACATAGCAAGTTCTAGAACAGCCAGGGCTACAAAGTTAACAATCTGTCACTAGGGAAGTCAGAAAAAGTAATGAACTAATTTGTTTGATAGAAGAAACTGCATGTCAGGAAAGTACTCTGTTCACTGTTCGAGTCTTCTCAACAGTGGAAGAATAGAAAGCTATGAAAATGTGTAGTGAGTTTAAAAGACACAGATAGTGTACAGGGGATGTGCCTCTAACTGTTAACTGCACCATTAAAGAGAAACCTCTTCATGTTCTTCAGTGGGACAACAGCAGGCACGAACCCACC
>JAJTUV010003724.1:0-59669 GCA_021653895.1 Mastomys natalensis | reverse complement strand
GCTTTTGCCCTCCTCACCCAGACAGCGGGACCCATGGCCGCAACGCAGTTTCCCCACATTCTTGGCTCCTGAGAACTCCAGGCAAGGAAAGAGAAATGTGGGAACCACACCATCCTCTGAGGTACCAACAACAAACCTCAAGTCACACTCCCACCTCCTACTATCTGGGAGATTTGAGACACCTCCTGAATCCTGTCCTTCCCCCAAACTCTCCCTCCACTTGCATGTGCCCTGCTTGAGATATGGACGTTTTCTATAGAAGATTCCAGAGTTTGGGTTTCAGAACTAGGGTCCCCAAGGAGCCCCTATGTCAATAAAAGCACCAATGCCTGAAAGGCGGGACAAATTCCAAGACAGCCTGGGAGAGAGGCAGGGCCTGGAGGCTGTGGTCAATTCAGGAAGAGCAGCATATTGGAGAGACGTTTGCCGCAGTTAAGTCTGGGCAAAAGAAAGAGCAAGAAGCACAGAGTGGCCGGGAGTACAGAGCACAAGGGAGGGCGAGGAGCGGAAGAGGGGAAAACCCAGAAGAGCAAGGGCTGGAACTGTGGAGCAGGGGAAGAAGGATGGGGTCCTCCCTCCCACAGTGAGAGCTATGGATGGAAGGGATACAGGAGGAGCAGGCAGGAGCGTCCTCAGCACCCCAGCCCCCCATTCTCCTGGGTGCAGTGCAGTGGGTCCTAGTCTTGCTGTTTGGTAAATGCTTCTTCCCCAAGGTCCTAGAATGCCTTGAGGCATTTCCCCATGGCTGCCCCAGTCCTGCTGGGATTTTTTGTATGTGTGTGGGGGGGGGGGGGGTAGTCTTGGGATTGACCCAGAAATGGCTGTCCTTAGCTGAAATCAGTGTCAGCACCAGATACCAAAACCTTAGCCAGAGATATACCCCTGACCTAGTTGACACAAAGAGACGTGGCTCTCTTATTAATCCTGTGAGACCCATTGTCTATGCCCCTCCAACACTCCTGCTGAGTCCTGCTACAGCCAGTCTCCTGGACTGCAGCTCTCTCCCCGGAGCTTATGCAGTAAGATGCAGCACCCTAAAGGCAGGCGTTCTGGTCGACCCTTGAACTGCTTGCTGTGTGACTCCATAACCATTATCTTCAGGTTTTGGCCATGAATTGTTATATGGGGCAGAAATCATCCAAAGACATGCAAGTGTGTGGTATAAGACTAAACAGCTGCTCTCTGGGGACCAAGACAGGATGGGACAGGGACACCAGGCAGACTTGTACCTGGGGAGGCAAACGTGGGACTGCTGGGAAGTAGGACAGTGGAATTGCAACTAGCAGAGTTGAGCCTAAACGTCCTCCCACTGGTCTTGTGGCTTCGTACAAACAAACTAGGACTCTGTGTCATTGTTGCCACCTGGGTCAGAGTCCTTTTGCTGTTGTCACTAGTCCTTAATCACCTGTATCATCTATTTGGCTGACTCTGCTTAAGTCCCACATGGTGGTGCATACTTGTAATCTCCCTCAAAATGATCCTATTGAGGGACAGAGACACTTGCCCTGCATGCGTGAGGCCATAGGTTCAATCCCCAATACCACTGCCAAAGACAAAACAAATTCTTATTTGTGTCGGGCATGGGTAAACTCCTACAGTTCCCAAATTGGAAGGCTGAGGCAGGAGGACTTTGAGTTTGGCAAGGATGGCTACATAGTCAGATTCTAATCATAAACAAACAAAGAAACAAACAAAAATTCTCTTTTAACTTTTGATATAGCCAAGGATGACCTTGAACACCTAACCTCCTGCTTTTAAACCCCTCAGTGCTGCAACTACAGGTGTGCACGGAAACACCTATTACAGGTGTGCACAGATGAACCGGGTTTATGCTGTGCCAGGGATTATGCATGCTAGGCAGGCACTCTACTGTCAACTACATGCCCTGTGGTCTGTAGAATGGGGGGCTGGGGTGCTGAGGACACTCCTGCCTGCTCTTCCTACATCCCTTCCATCCATAGTTCTCACTGTGGGAGGGCGGACCCCAATCCTTCTCCTCTGGCTCTACAGCTCCATCCCTTCCCCTTTTGTTTTTCTTCTTCTCTTCCCCTGCTTCCCCTTTCCTTCCTGTTGTATGTGAACTCACTGCCACTCTGTGCTGGGTCTCTATGGAGACCGGAATTACTGTCCTCACTTCAAAGAAGTCCAGGCCCAGGGAGCCTGAGGTTTGCCCAAGGCCCCAGCTGTGGAGGTAGACGGGGAACTTGAGCCTGGCTTATACTCTGCCCATCTGACCTGGAATGATGACTGGCTGTCATTCCTTTACCCTTTAGAATCGAGTAATTTCAGACTACTTAACTGAAACCCAGACTCTGGAGAGGCTGAGGTGAGGGGGACTTAGGCCTGGTGCCACCTCAGGAACAGAGCAGCAAGCTGGTCCAGGGATCGGCACCAGAGGTGGTTACTGGACGTTTCAGGTGTTTTCATTGGACTAGGAAAACCCAAGTTCAATTCCCAACTCTGCCCCTTCTGGCTATGTGATTGTGTGCCTCTGTTTCCCCACTTATAAAATGGAAACACCAATTGCTGCACATGCTCTACTGGTATTCTGTAGGTTGGGCAGCACGCTGCTCAGAACTTCAAAGCTCTAGACCAGCGGTTCTCAACCTGCCTAATGCTCCAACCCTTTAATACAATAAAATTACTTGCATTGCTAACGTCATATCTGTAATTTTGCTACTGTTAGGAATGGTAATGTAAATATCTGATATGCATGATGTATTTTCAATGTTACAAATTGACCCAAGAGGTCAAAACTCACAGGTTGAGAGCCACTGGTCTAGTGAAATCCATGTGATACCTCCTAGGGAAAAGAAATAAAGGATGAATCACATTGGTCACAACACAGATAGTAGGGGAGAGCATTGGATCTTGCTTTGGGGCCACCAGAAGCTTTATCCCAGATTCAGGACAAACAACAGTCTGTCTGGAAAACACTCACAGAAATCCAGAGCACTGGAGGGGCAGCTTGTTAAAGTCGACCTGGTGAGGTTAGGCGGCCACTGATGAAGTGTGAGCTTGAAAGCAGAAGGCCCGGTGAATTCCACCAGAATCTGCACCTCTGATGCCTGCTTCCTATAAAATCCCGTTCAGCTGTCAGCCCCTCAAATTCCTAGACAGAAGAATCAGTCTAGGCTAGCCGTGGAATCTGCAGAAAAGAAGGTTTTGAGAAACCACACTTGGGAACAATAGTTACCAGGGAGTGTCTGAGTCTCAGAGGAAAAGCCAACACCCAGCTCTCTCAAGGGGATTTCCCAAGCATCCTCTGTGCTCAGGATCCAGCCACCACCCAACATGACAAACAAGAGGCTTGCTTGTCAAGGCTTTTGGTCATGAAAATAAACCACTGTCAGACAGACCCAGCCGCTGGGCTGGAGCAGATTCCTAAGGACTTCCCCAAAAGCACAAAAGTCTGGGGTGCAGAGGACTTGCTCCCCCAAAGGTCCTGCCCTACGACTACTTCTCAGTAGGGGCAGACTCCATACCTGTCATTCCAGAGAGACAGCTTCTTGTCTTTACTGATCTCTAAGTCCTTCATTATTCTAATCTTAGCAATCTATGCATGGAGTTCTCCAAAATCAAATTATACCATAAAATGTTCAAAAAGACCAAGTCTCTGGGCTTGCCTCACCCCACACGCCACACATGTGTCTGTGATTGGCCTGCATATCACCACCTAACAAATTACAGATCTGACCCTTTCTTTTTCTTCTATTTATTTTCTACCTGACAAGTAAAAATTGTGTGTTCACACATGCACCTACACACATATGTACAAATACACACATATATATATGTGTGTCTATGTATGTACACACACAGCTGGGGGTGTGGCTAAGTTGATAGAATGCTTGCCTAGCATGTATGAAGCCTTAGGTTCCATTGCCAGCACTGAGCAAAACCAGGTGTTTGAGCACATCTGTTAGTCCCAGCACTTGGAAGGTTGAGGCAGGAGGATGAAACATTTCAAGATTCTCCTCAGCTACTTAGTAAGCTTAAGGCCAGTAGGGGCAACTTGAAATCAGGTGTGTGTTTGTGCCTGTGTGTGAGAGGACATGTCTGTGAGTGGTGTGTGTGTGTGTGTGTGTGTGTGCGTGTGTGTGTAAGAGAGAGAGAGTCAGTATGATGCTCAGTATATATTGTAAATGATAAATCAATCCATTTAACACATACCTTCTCTCACCATTTTTCTTTGCTTTATTTTGTGGTATGAACACTTAAAATTTTACGTCCTTGCAATTTTCAAGTACACAATACATTGCCACATTTGTGTGTTTGCTGGGAGGTGGTGGTTTTAAGACAGGGTTCCTCTGTGTATTCCTGGCCTTGAACTCAGTCATCCACCTGCCTCTGCCTCCTGAGTGCTGGCATTAAAGGCATGTGCAGCCACTACCAGGTATTGTCACCTTTCTGTACAATGAACCTTGAATTCGTTCTCCCTGAATGACAGAAAGCTTATTTCCTCTGACTAACCTCATTTCCCCTCAGCCTTTGGTGGTCACTAGTCTGATCTTTGTTTCAATTAATTCAACTTTCAGCACTTCCCACATGGGCGAGATCTTCTGTTCTTTACCTTTCCATGTCAGATGACATCACTTAAAGAATGTCCTCCAAGGTTATCTATCTAACAAAAATCTCTCTGTTTAATGCCATGCAGTATTTCATTGTGTATAAATACACACATATATGTACATATAATTTATAATATATATATGTGTGTTTATATACCTCCACTGTGTTTCATTATTATAGCTTACAGGGCACAGGTCAGGGACTGTCTACAGGCGTACTGAATCCATATAAGTGGCTACACCCTGAAGATAATATCTCCTTGTCACCTAGCAACCATTAATTCCTGAAGACCCTCAGGAAAGGGCAGGGCCTACTGACCCTCTCTCCTCTCAGGATGGAATGAGGACAGGACTAACTTTGTGGGTGACTTATACAGGCACTTGCAATAGCTGTCAATCAAGATTGCAACAGTCATGTGAAGTCCAGCAGAAGGCATTCCCCGGCACTTCTCCCCACCCTCCAACTCTCTTCCCACCCCCTCTTCTGTGATATTCCCTAAACCATGGAGAGGGGTCAGATGGATGTCCCATTAAGAGCTGACATTCAATAGTCACTGATTCTCAGCAGATTCTTTTTGTTAGTGATTTTTAGATTTAAAGAATTTTATTTAAACTTTTAAAGAGATTTGTTTTTATTTTATGTGTATGAGTGTTCTTTGCACATATGTATGTGTACCGCATGCATAGCTGATGCTCTCAGAGGCCAAAAGAAGGCCTTGGATCCCCTAGAACTGGAGTTACAGATAGTTGTGAGCCATCATGTGCGTGCTGAGAACCGAACCCAGGTCGTCTTCAAGAGGAGTGAGTGTTCTAGCTCCACACTTATCTTTATTTTTAGTTATGTGTATGAAGATGTGTGTGTGTGTTTGTATGTGTGTGTGTGCATGTGTGTGGTGTGTGTGTCTGTGTGTGTGAGGGTCTGTGCACACGAACAGAGTTGCCCAACGAAGCCGGACAAGGCCATCAGATCCCTTGTAGTCTGAGCTATAGAAAGTCATAAGGCCACTGTGGACTGTCACATGTGGGTGCTCAGAAAAAAACCAGGTCTTTGTAAGAGCTCTGTCTTAGCTGCTGAACCATCTCTTCAGCCATATTCTCAATGGCTTGACCAGTTTTGAGTGTTCTACAGTAATCACCACTCACTTCATAACAAACAAGCAAACAAACTACTCAACAAAACCTCCTCTGACCAAAGTTGAACCACTTTTCTTTATCCATTCATCCGTTGATGGAATTAGATTGATGTCTTACCTTGGCCAGTATAAGCACTGCTGTCATGAACATGCAAGTACAGGTATCCTTTAACTTTGATTCTGAGTTTTTAAACTTTACTCATTAGTCATTAACTGTCCAGATGACAATTTAGTACATTTACACTTCTTCCCATATCATAGAACTAGACATATGCACAGGCATGTGCACACACACACACATACACACACACATACTCATGCACACTCACACACATGCACAGAGGGGAAGAACTAGGCCTGACGATGGAGGATGAGGAGACCATGAGCACCCACGGGAGTATCATGACTGACTTCATTTTAGTGGTCTTTCATACTCTGATGAGGCACATGTATTTTATCCTTAGTCAAGAGGGGCTGTCACTGCCTCAAGAACTGTGCCTGAGGTAGGGTGAGCTGAGGCTGGAAGGATAATGTCTCACAGCCAGTAGTGGAGTGTGCAAGACATGAGCTGTCATTTTCTGATGGGCACCTTGTGTGGCACTGTTTTCCCCAGAGTCTGGGCAGCTACACCATTTAATAAATGTATGGATGGGTCACCTGGGAGAGTTGAAGATTCCCCATGCATTTACTACAGCTGTTCCTCCAAGCACTAGACCTCAGAGAGGATCCCGTGTTTCACAAAACCACAGATTTCTAGCCCCTTGCTTGAAGGCTGGGGAACCTTACACTGTCTTTGACCATCTTGACTGTCTTCCTCGGGAACCATGTCTGCTGGAAGCTGGGGGCTTCCAAGATGCCCAGAAGGAGGGAGCTTCCAACGTCAACCCTTCTATCCCTGTAACTGTTCCTTTGGCCACTTTATTGGATTCTTTTATCTACCGCCCTTCTCCACACCAGTCCCTTCCAACCCCAACACTAGGTCAGTTAGAGGGGAAAGGGTTTGAAGAGCTCTTTAGACTACTTCCTGCTGATTGGAGGCAAGATCAGTCTTCATCGTCTGCAGATCTCCAACCAGAATCCAGCAAACAGCAAAACAGCAAATGCAACAGCAGAGACCGGCAGCAGGGGAAGAGCAACTGCCACTTCCTCTAGGTCTGGCATTTATATAATCTCTCAAGAGTCCCCAGAATTCCAAACGTAAACTAGCTTCAGCTGGCAAAATCACAGCCCTGCCACAGCACGATACAAATCACGGTCAGCTGCTGTAGACAATCTGAAGCAGCCCTGTATCCCACAGCAGGGATTAAAACAAAAATGAATTGACATGATATAACTAGGGTTTTGGGGTTTTTTTTTTTCCAGAAACTAAAATTCTCACTACACATCCCTGTAACCACATCTGAGAAGTAGCCAGAGCTCAGCCTTGTCACAGTGGAGAGATGTGGACAGGAATCGTGATAAACAAGATACGCCCATCCTCCTGTCACTTCCACGGGGAGAAGCGACCACGGCTCTCACTCTGCTCTGTCTGCCTGTCACCAGGTGCCCAACTTTCACTGTTGACTTCCATAGTTGCTGCTAAGTCCAGTCTGGACTCAGCAAAGGGCCGTCCTGGGATGGAGTGTTTTATGACCCTCCTACTGTTCCCTCATTAGTACCTCAGTAACAGAGACCCAGGCATGATGCCAGGTCAGGGTCCATATTCCTGACCTCTTGTTAAGATCTCCTGTGGCTCTGACCTCTCTGTCTGTCCCAGCCATGAGGGTCCACAGGCTGTGATGTCAGGTCTGGCAAAGACTCTCCCAAGCATTCCTCTCAAACAACAAACACAACATATGATTGAGCCTTCAGGGGAAAGACCTGATGAAGAGCTTCAAGAACAGTCCAAAGGACACAAGGAAGGAGGTCCGGTGCTGACAGCGCTGTCTGAGTGATGGCGGGGCCACGTGAAGTGGGTGGATCACTGCTCCAGACAGACTGACCCCAGATGAAATCCCAGCTCCCTGCAGTTTCCAGCTGTGTGTGACCTTAGATGGCTTACAAACTTTTTCAAAGTTCTTTTTCCCTGTCTTGTTTGTGTGTATGCACATGTGTGTTCATTTGTGCTGCTAAATATGTATATGCCTGTAGAGGTCAAAGTTCAATCTCTGGCGAAGTTCCTCAAGTGTCCTTATCTTTTTTCTTTTTTTTTTTTTTTTTTTTTTTTGAGACAAAGCCTCTTTGTTGTCCTTTAACTTTCTGGTTAGGGTAGGCTGGCTGGCTATTTAGCCTTAGGACCCATCTATCTTCCATCCCCAGTTCCAGTTCCGGAATTGCAGCATGTGCTACCACATCTGGATTTGAGTGTGGTTTCAGAACATAGGACTTGGGTACATACTCATGCTTGTGCTTTGCTGACCAAGCTGTGTCTCCAGCCACACGACACTTTGTCATCTGCACCTTGAGATTTCAAATCTCTATAGTGGATAATTGTGAGGGTTAAGGCAGACCAGTGCCAGTCTGTAAACTGTCTTTGTTTGTTTGTTTTCTGGTCTGCAAAGAGACCATAACAGTGTGCAGACCCCTTACAGTCTTTTGGAAATGCTCGAAATCCGAGCATATTCAGCGGACATGCTACAGTAAATAGATGTCAGTCAAAATATTCATCTTCACTGGACTGTGAGTGGATTTTAAATCCAACCAATCAAACAACAACAAAGAAACCAGCCCGGTTGCCACCAAGAGTTTGGGAAGCACTGCTGGGAAGAATTCTGCTCTATTGGATCAGCTCCAAGGGCTGCTCAGAGCATGCCCGGGTTGTCTCTCACCTTTTCTTCTGTGAAGTTCCCTTCACACTGGAGCTTCTAACAAGATCACCTCTGATTTCTCCCTTCAGCTTAGTCCCTCCCCTCGGCTTCTCTGACTCCTGTAGAGCCAGCCTCTTACCACTAGAGGGCAGCGGATCCACACTTCCGTATTCCAATCCTCCCTACCAGCTCAGTCCGCCCTCCCACCCGTCCTCCCTTCTGCCCCTCCTACCCTTATTTTTGTTTCAGAAATGTTCGAGTTATCGAACTTTGTCGTAAACCGTGTAGAGTGCCGCACACACCCTTCCCGAAGCCTCCACTATGGTGCTTCCTTGCATCTACGCCGAGGAAGGAGTCAGTGCTGTCCATCACCAGAAACCCCATACCCATCAGGGTGGCACCAGCTTTCTTTGAATGTGCCTTTTCTATTCTGCCCCCCATCCAGAATGCATCGTCACACTGTTACTGTGCCCTCTTAGCCCTCCGTGGACATAGGTAAAGCAGACCCCACCAAGGGCTGTCTCTCTGCAGGAACCTCACGGGCTCCACACTGGAAGCTGCACGTCCGCCATGCTACTTTAAACTCTTCCCATTTCCTGCCCACTCCACCCACCTGGTACAGGTATCTTCTGGAAGGATCCTGAGCTCCAGACTGTCTGCCCGTCTTATCAGGGTTTGAAAACCTTTCCCTCCACCCCTTCTGTTCTGAGGAACAGAAGTCGGTGAGCCTATCCCTGATCATTTCTGTAGTGCGCCCCCAGCTGATGTCTTTACTTAGCATCCGCTCCATTCAGCTGCCTTGTCTTTCTCCCTACTAGACACCTGCCTCACAAGACAGGTGACTACAGCTCTGGGGCCTGACAGACAGGAAGCATCCAGTGATGCCACATTAGGGGAGTATTTGGCTGTTCTGACTCTTTTTTCTTACCTATTTATTGGACCAAATATACCCTAGCCGATATATCCAACCTCTTCTTTAAATTACATTGTGTGAGCTGGCGTGGCAGTACTGACAAGATATGTGGTGTGTGTGTGTGTGTGTGTGTGTGTGTGTTGTGTGGTGTGTGTGAGAGAGAGAGAGAGAGAGAGAGAGAGAGAGAGAGAGAGGACAAACTGTCAAACTGTGGGAGTCAGTGATCTCCTTTTCCCATTTGGGTTCTGGCGATCAAACTCAGGTTTGCAGTTATGGCTCCATGTACCTTTGACAGTTAAGCCACCTCACCAGCCCGATGTCCAACCTTCTGACATTGTGACATGACTTTGTCACCGACTAAGTTCACACTTGAGAACCTTTCAATCAGGTAGCAAAAACAAAAAACTGAAAACTCTCATGATGCCTCAGCTATGTTTGCAGTCTGTGTTGGGACACATTCATTGTCACCCCCGGATTTGTAAAGCCTGTGGACCTTGGGCTGACAGACCTGTCAGAGTCAGTGAGCCCTGCATGCATGCAGAACACTCCACATCACACACACTAGACACACTGATGATATCACTGTCCCTGCTGCAGACCTGTTTGTACCCATTCCCCTCTGCTCAGAGGCAAACACAAAGTTTTGTAGCTTTATAAGGACTCAGGGCCCTGTGGCAATGTCTCAGTCTATTCAATGTTTGCTGACCAGATATTGAGGACCTGAGTAACCAGAACCCACATAACCAAAGCCAAGCACAATGGGGTAATTAATCCCACCACTGAGAAAGCAGAGACAGGGGGATCCCGAGGTTCACTGGCCAGTAGGCTACCCAAATTTATGAGCTCCAGACCAATGAAAGACCCTGTCTCAAAATAAGATCGATGGCTCCTGAGAATTAACCTTTGAGGTTGTCCTCTGGCCCCATGCACATGTGCACCAAACTGGGATGGGGTGGGGGCTGATGTCCTGGGGATAAATCATAATCTGTAAGATTTCGGCCAGTTGCGGGAGAGGCGTTTGGGAAAAGCTGTTTTCCTTTGGGTGCCTCTGGAGTCATGCCTGTCTGCCTATGACGACAGTGCCAACCACAAAGTCCTCGAACACATACTAATACGGTGACAATTGTCTCTAGAGTGAAGTCACCCAGACAAGGCAGGGACTGGCACATGGCTCTTCTTGGGCAGACATGGCAGGCAGGGCTTCCAGCCACACAGGGAGGACACTCCAGTGCTGGTCATCGGACGCTGGGGAGGGGGTCCTTAGGCTGCATCTCTGTGGTCAGAGGACCAGAGTGGGAGGGCACTGGCCACTGTCAGTCTTCAGCTCAGTCATTCCTCAGCCCATCCGGTTCCTAAACATTGGGGGATGTCTTCTCTGAGTCAGATTCCACCATGTTGCAGAGAATGTGACGACTGTGATCCCACATATTAGTCACTTTAGAAAAACTGTAGCCCAGGCTCAGAATGTGGTGACATTTGTGGAATTCCTGTCAGCAAGCTGCCCTGAGTCAAGGGATTTGTTTGCTGAGGAAGGCTTGGGAGTAGCTCTGGCTAATGTGCCCTGGGGTGCATCACTGTAACCTCTGCTAAAGCTGTGTCTCCTCGGTTGCAAGCCTAATGGTGTGTGTGTCTGTCTGTCTGTCTGTTTGCCTGTGTTGTTCTCTCTCTCTCTCTTTCTCTACTTGCATGTGTGTGGAAGTGTATGTGGAACCAGAAATTGACTTCAGATGCCTTCTTCAATTAGGTGCACAGAGGCAGGGTCTCTCCCTGAGCCCAAAGCTTACAAATTCCCACTAGTCTAGCTAGTCAACTTGCTATAGAGTTGCTTCCCCAGTGATAGGAGTACAGATAACTGTCACTCCTGCCCCACTTTTAACTGGGTTCTAGAGAATGGAATTCTGATCCTTGTGCTTGCACAGTAGGCAGTTTATTTGCAGACACATCTCCCCAGTCCCTCCCCTTCTTATGTGGGTTTTCATGTGTATGCAAATGTATTTGTGGATGCATGGCCACATGTATGTATGTGGGTATCCAGAGGACAAACTTGGGTGTCCTTTCTCAGGTTCTGTCCATCTGTTTGTCTTGTTTTGATTGACTTTGAGACAGGGTCTCTCACTGAGTCTTTCACCTGCTGAATGAGCTGGGCTGGTCAACGAGCCCCAGAGAGCCACCTGCCTTGGTTTCCTTAGCATTGAGAAATGTCTGGTTCTGGGAATCCAGCTCAGATCCTCATGCTTTTGTAGTAAGCACTTTAAGCTGAATTATCTCCCCAGTCCGACAATTCTGTCCCCACAACCTCAGGTGGCAGACACCTGGGTCCTGTGTGAATTTTCTTTGTCATCTAGATCGATGCGCAGCTCATTGGAGTTCTCAATAAATATTTCCCAAATGGATAGCAGTACATGAACAGAAATGCACAAAACAGGCACTAGAACTGGACCCACAGAGGCTGGAGGGTGAGGAATCACAGAATTCAGTCCTTCTAGCCAACCAGGTAAGTATAGGTTCAAATCCCAGCGAGTTCTGACTGAACGATGAACCACCTATGGGAGCGTGTTTCTCCTCTGCTTCATGGGAGTGAACGGAAATGTAATTCTTGTAATGCTTGGCTTTAGGGGCCCACAATGTATGCGTGTGCAGGGAACACACACACATACACACACACACATCTAATAAAGCAGAGGTTCTCAACCTGTGAGTCTCAACTCCTTGGGATCACATATCAGATATCTTGTATATTAGATATTCATATTATGATTCATAACATTAGCAAAATTACAGTTGTAAAGTAGCAACGGAATAATTTTATGGTTGGGAGTCACTGTTAGGAAGGTTGAGAACCGCTGTAATAAAGCAATTTGCTGGTTTTCCCCCTTTGTTTGCTGTTGTTTTGGGTGGTTGCTTATTCGTTATAGATGATCTGCAGGCAGTGACTCCTGAAAGTTTATTATTGGCTGTCAAACAGAAACCCTAAAACATTGAACCCTTTAGAACTAATGCCCCCAGGAAGCCTGCCCTGGCAGGGGAAAGCTGTCTTGTGCCAGAGTAGGACTCAGGAGGAGGTTTCTCACAGACTTCTGACCACTTCTCTCAGACAGAGCAGCATATGCAGGTACCCAGCTCTTCTTCGTCCTTTCTATGTATTTGTAACTCGGCAACAGATGAGACAGAACCTGAGAACTCTCTCTCCGGCTCTGACCAGACTGTAGATAAATACACTTTTCTTTACCAGGTTCTGTTTCCTGATTTCTTTTAAAAACATGGGGAAATGAAGGCAGCAGGGATATGGGGCTAAGTGTCCCCAAGCAGTCTTAAACCTCTAAGAATGTCGGACCGTGTGTTACTACAGCGCCAGTGGCCCAGCCCGACTAACACAGGCCTCTGTGGACTCTAGAAGAAGCTGAGGAAAAACCACACACTCTGGCAAACCCAGAGACTCTCAACTTTAATGTCCTGAGCTTTTATTTGTTTTTCTGGGATCTCCTTGCTGCCTCTTCTAAACAGCTTGGGCGTCTGAGTCCACCCAGGTAGAGCAGTGTTGTACGAAGGGTCATAAAAGCTCACCAAGCTGCCATGTGGGGACTTACCCTGAGACCTCAGAGCCAGGCCTAGGTTTACTCTGATGAGTCACAGCGGGAAGAATGTGGGGCTAAGCTGTTTTCTTTTTTCTTTCTGAATGTGGATTTGTTTCGCAGATAATTTTGTGAGCCTAAACTTTCCTTTTGGATGCTCTTAGATGCCTGCTTTTCATGGCCCCTCCTCACTGACAGCTTCTCCTTGAGACACATCAGGAAGAAGGGCTCTTGTTGCTATTGCTAGCAAACACTATGTAAACAGTCGGCTCACATGTGTGTCCCAAGCAGATGACCTGTGGCCCAGAGGGGCTCAGGCTACAGGGGGGGAAAAGGTTATTCTCAGGTCAACTGAAACCTCTCTCAGAAATTCCTTCATAGGTGGGAACAGGGCCACGTGTCCCAGGGCACTAAGGCTTCAGGGCCAGCACAGAGGGTCTTGTCCACTGAGGTTTGCTGAGAAGACAGAGGCCTTAGCACCCGGAAGAGTCCATACACACAGGTCATGCTCAGTCTTTCTCTGGGTCACACACTCCCTTCTGGCTAAAAGGCCCTGCTGTTCCAGAGCCAAGTGGTGAGATCAGACATCTGCCCTAAGACATCTCTGGCCACTGAGTCCCTGCTTCAGAGGAGAGTAAGGATTCAAGGGCTCTGGCCAAGGGGTGAGGAGACTTGGTTCCTGTTTCAGACTCACAACCAGCCTGCTGGGTACGCTGGGCTGGGAAACCCTGTTGGAGTTCCTCACTATCTGGGCCCTGAAGGTATCCTGATCAGCTTTGAGGGCCACACAGGAGCCTCAGACAAGCTCAGGATCTGGGCTGATTTCTACAGAGTTGGCAAAGGGCTGAAGAGTGAGCCCTCTTCCCTCCAGAGGGCAGAGCCTTCATGTCACTGAGGTCAGGAGCCATGCTGCATGACAGAAATCTGGGCTCCGCAGTCTATCTCCCTGACTAGTTAAGTTAGTACTGAAGAGGCAGCCTCTTGCTTGAGAGTTCAGGAGCCAGCAGAGCCCGAGATGGTGTGGATAAGTTCCTCAGACTCCGGATGCTGTGTTTTCTGTGGCAATGAAAGTGCCCACCAAAGGAAGCTCCCAAAGCCACTTCTTTTCTTTTCTTTTTAAAATTATTTTTATTAGTATTTTCTTTATTTACATTTCAAATGTTATCCCCCTTTCCCAATTTCCCCCTCAGAAACCCCCATCCCATTCTCCCTCCCTCTGCTTCTACAAGGGTGCTCCCGCATCCACTCACCCACTTCTCCCTCCCCACTCCAGCTTTCCCCTACACTGGGCATTGAGCCTTCACAGGACCAAGGTCCTCTCCTCCCGTTGATGCCGACAAGGCCATCCTTTGCTACATATTTGGCTGGAGCCATGGGTCCCTCCATGCTGTTTGGTTGGTGGTTTAGTCCCTGGGAGCTCTGGGGGGTCTGGGGTCTGGTTGGTTGATATTATTGTTCTTCCTATGAGGTTGCAAACCCCTTCAGCTCCTTCAGTCCTTTCTCTAACTCCTCCACTGGGGACCCCATGATCAGTCCAATGATTGGCTGTGAGCATCCACTTCTGTATTTGTCAGGCTCTGGAAGAGCCTCTCAGGAGACAGCTATATCAGGCTCCGGTCAGCAAGCACTTCTTGGCATCCACAATAGTGTTGAGTTTGGTGACTGTATATGGGATGGATCCCCAGGTGGGCAGTCTCTGGATGGCCTTTCCTTCAGGGTCAAGGCCATAGTCTACAATGCTCCTTCACCTTGACAGGTGCTAGAGGACAGGTCCTCAGAGAGCCAGCCGGCAGGGGGCAGATTAAGGTATCACTCCTTAAATTCTAACACCTCTCCCATTTGCATAGCCCGGTTACAGTCAGGGAGGCACAGGTCCTACTGCAAGTTTTGCCCTTTCCTTACCAGTTTCCATTCTGCCTACTGCTCCTGGGGTAACCTCTCCACTCGGTCTTAACTTGCCCCCTCTTCCTTTGGCATCCTCTTGGATTCAGCCCATGGGATACTGTCTAGAGGGTTGGGGGTTATCAGCCCTGGCCCAGCTCCCTCCCTGCCAGCTCTGGTGTAACTGCTGTTGTCTTCCTCTCCGCCAATGATTCTCAACCCTTTGATACAGTTCCTCATGTTGTGGTGACCCCAAACCATAAAACTATTTTTGTTGCTACTTTGTAACTGTAATTTTGCTCCTGTTATGAATTATAATGTATTCTGGTGTTTTCTGGTCTTAAGAGACCCCTGTGAAAGGGTTGTTTGACCTCCAGAGGGGTTTCTACCAACAGGTTGAGAACTGCTGGTCTAGGGCCAGCAAGCACTCCAGCCGGCTTCCCATCCCTCTCCTGGGAAGCAGAGTCCCTGGGCCACCCACCTTTATAGGTCCTTTACCCATGCTCACATCTCTACAGAATAGCTCCTTCTGCAAGCTCAACCATCTCTCAAGACAGACTTTTTATCACTACCTAAAGAGGCAGGCCGTATTACAACCCTGCTGTGCAGCTCTGCACCATCACAACTCACAGCTCTCCTTGACAAAGGCCAGCAAACCCTGTGGAGTGCCATGGTACAGGTTCCTGTGCAGCATCTCTCTGTAGAGTCCCGCAGGGCCAGGTGCTGAGGACGGTGTCTGTGGTCACTCTAGCACTTGTGACCTTCCATGACAGGTTGTTGGGTTCAGTCAGTGGTCAGTGGGTGACTCTATGGGCCTGAACATGGCGGAGAGGTCAGAACATTTTTGCCCTCATCCTGTCCTCTCTGTCAACTGAGTGCTCCAGGTGAAAACAGTGGGCCGCATTGTGGAACTGCTGAAGTCCCTCCTATTGCCAGCCTTGGATGATGGGACGCTGGTATTTTATGGAGAAAGGGGGTATGGATGGAACAAGGTGTGACAGGCCCACAGGAAAAGAAGGTTTGCTAGCAAGCTCTCTTAAAGTCATGAATGACGAGTTTCATAGTTGTCATCTGGTCCGTCTCCCTGCATCTGGCTTCTCTCTGCATCTGCCTTCTCTCTGCATCTGGATTCTCTCTGTATCTGGCCCACTCCCTGCATCTACCTTCTCTTGCTGCATCTGGCTTATCTCTCTCTTCTGAACCAACTCAAGCAGGCAGTTATCTCTATGGTGTCCAACTTTGATGCCACTTCTTCTAGAAGCTCAGCTGGGCTGAGGAAATGGCTCAGTGAGGAAGGGGATGGCTGTGTGAGCATGAGGGCCAGAGTTCAGATCCCCAGCACCTGTATGCAAGCCTGTCACAGCAGTTCAGAGCTGTAACCTGAGTGGGGATGGGAGGGGGAGAAATGGGCACATTTCTAGAGTTTTTTGGCCAGCCAATGCAGCCAATTGGTGAGCTCTGAGTTCACCGACATCCTGTCTCAAAACATAAGGTAAGGAGCCTGCTAGACAGCTCAGTCTAAGTCACAAGCACCGTGGCCCAGACTAGTGACTGAAGTTCAATTCCATGAGCCTACATTATAGGAGACCCACGTTTCCCTTTCTCCAAAAAAAAAAAAAAAAAAAAAAAAAAAAAAAAAAAAATCCCACCAGCTTCCCACCATCCAAGGCTGGTAGGAGGAGGGACTTATCAGTTCAGTGATTTGCCAAGTTGTCCTCTGACAAATACATGCATATACAGTTAAATCTGTGTGTATGTCCATGTTACATGGATGTGGGGGATACAGAGCAATAGAGGACATCAACGTGATCTCTGGCCTATACATGCAGATACACATACATACCTACCTACATACATGTGAAAATGCACACAAACATATGTATCCACCTACACACGTGTGCAAATGCACGCACACACACACACACCACACACACACACATTGTTGTGGTTTAAAAGAGAATGCCCCCATAAGCTCATATATTTGAATATCTGGTTCCTAGTTGGTGAGTTTTTTTTTTTTAAGGATTAGGAGGTGTGGCCTTGTTGGAGGAGGTACTGCCGGGCGGTGGTGGCGCACGCCTTTAATCCCAGCACTTGGGAGGCAGAGGCAGGCGGATTTCTGAGTTCGAGGCCAGCCTGGTCTACCAAGTGAGTTCCAGGACAGCCAGGGCTATACAGAGAAACCCTGTCTCGAAAAACCAAAAAAAAAGCCCACACCACGTCCAGTCCAGCGTTAGTCTCTCTGCCTCCTTCCCGCTTGTGCATCAGATGTAAGCATTCAGCTACTGCTCCAGCCCTGTGCCTTCTTACCGGGTGCTAAGCAAGACCCTTGTATTAAATGCTTTCTTCTGTGAGCTGCTTTGGTTATGGTGTCTCTTCCCAACAACACAGCAGTAACACACACACACACACACACACACACACACACACACACACATCTCTGGTTCTTCCCAAGTCAGAACTTCTACCCCGGGTTTGAACTCCAGTGTCTGCCAAGTTCAGTATTCTCCAGGCGGCAGAAGAATACATCCCTGAAACACGGCAAACAGCCTGAGCACCAGGTTTCCAAAGCAACCAGTTATGCTTCCTCACATCAACCCATGGCAGGCTCCGTCAGTGCAGGCAGGACCTCAAGAACATTTGGGGTGAAGCTCCCACCCCCATTCTGCAGAGGGGAAAACAGGCTGGGAGAGAGGGTATGCCTTTAGCCAGCTCTGCTCACGCCAAATGCCAGCAGAGGCACGGGGCTCTGGGCAGGGAGGGCGGCTGTTTCCACAGGAAGGAGGCAGGCATGAAGCTGGCAGGCTGGATACTCGGCATCCTCACCAGGGGTGGCATCCAAGATTCCTTGGTCGGAAGCTTCCTGGGAGCTTAAATGCTGGCAATCGGAAGAAGTTTGACTCATGTCCCCTCTCTTCAGTTTTCCTCCTTCCTAAAAATCTCAACTATTGGACGTTTTTTTTTATTGCAGAACAAATTTGACTTTGTGGTTTTTCTTTCTCTTTCCCCAGGATTCTATATTAGTTATTCTTCTTGTCGCTGTGGCCAAAATACCTGACAAAGCAATTTAAGTGTCGTGATATTAACTTAAGACTTTGGGGACACAAGGCAGAAAGATGAGGTTTAGAGTGATGTGTTTATGTGTCAATTGACAAAGGACGGGTTGTACTGGTTAGTGATTTTACATTTTATTATTTATTCATGTGCATCTGTCTGTGTCACCTCCCAGTCCTCCCCTAACTCCTTCTAGGACCATTCCTTCATCTCCATGCTCCCTCCCAACTTCAAGTCCTTTGTGTTGCCCGTATACATGTGGGTGTGAGGCTGTCTGTTGAGAGATTGACCTATCAGGGGCCACATATCCTTAAAGAAAGTCCTCTCTCTGTGTCTCTCTGTCTCTGTCTCTCTCTGTCTCTGTCTCTGTCCTCTCTCTCTCTCTCTCTCTCTCCTCTCTCTCTCTCTCTCTCTCTCTCGATCCATCAACCATCAATAGCTCCTCGGTTTGGGTGAGGCTCTTGCTGGAATGTTGACTGGCTCGGTCTTGCACGAGTCTTGTGCAATCAACCGGTTGAAGCTATTGTGAGGTCATGGGTGCTGTGGTCCTGTCCTATCCAGAAGGCACTGTCTCACCCCAACTCTCCTTGACATCTGGCTCTTGCCATCTTCCCACCCTCACTTTCATCATGATCTCTGAGCCTCTAGAGGAGAGGGTATGATAGAGATGTCCCATTTACGACACCCAGCTCCCCATAGTCAATCTTTCTCTACACTTTGACCAGTTGAAGCACAGGTTCTTTACAGATGTGTAGGAGGTTTGTCTTGGTCCTCTCTCAGCTGCTGCTCTGCTGTTTGACTCAGGTGAAGCCATGCGACCTCTGTGAGCCAAGCTTGTGTCCTTATTCATAAAAACAGTGTTTACAGTCCCAGCCCAAAGTGCTGATGGGAGGCTAACACAGAACATCCAGGGGAAAAAAAAAACCAAACCAGCACGATGGAACAGAGCCCCGCTTGGCCTGCTCTGAGGCTCAGTTCCGAGCCTTCCCATTGCCCAGCACAGCCAGTTGGTCTGCATTCAGGGGTCCTTCTCAGGGTTTAATGTTCTGTGATTCCAAAATCATCAAAGGGCAGGAGCAGCTGGAGAGCTCGGGTGTTATTCCTCACCATAAATCAGCCAGGATGAAGTCACCTCGCTTCCCTGGCATTCGTCAGGTTTTCCTTCCATGTAAGAGAGGCCTGGACCCTGCCAGCCCCACCAAGCCACACTGGCTGCACCCCCAGAGTCAATGGCTTTACCATCCACTGGTGCAGCTCACTGTCCCTGCCAAGCCACTTATGCAACTGTCTAGAGAAACAGACTGCAAATGAGCACAGCTAAAAATACTTCATCTTCATGGGGGGGGAGGCTGGAGGGAGGGCTGTGGGAAGGTGGGTGACATTCCAAAGGCTCTGGATGTTTATCTGAGTTCTGCTAGGAATCTAAGAGGAACACAGGAGTGTCAGCTCTGGTCACAGTTATCCACCTCTCTCACATGCTTCCTCTTTCCTCAGAAAGGTACCAGCCATGGTGTGGTTGACACCAAGATCCTAGCTCAGGCCAGGCACTGTCCTCTGACATGTAAGGAGCCTGCCCTCAGATGACCCAGTGCACTTGAACTTGGGATCCCCTTGGTTCTTCATCAGGAGGAACCCACCTTAGGAGCCATCCCCCAGGAACCCAGCCTGGCTGTCTTTCCTGGACAACCTCTTGTGGACAGGTGGCTTTGGTGGCCACAGCAAGCACTGCAGTGCCCCTCACCACTGTGCCTCCTCCTTATTTTGTGTTGAGGGTGTGACAACTCCAAATATGTGGCTTCAAGTCCTTTGTACAAAGGAGAAGAACTGTCAAACCCACTCGCCGCACTCCTCCACTTCCTCTTATGCAGACTTCTTTCCCTGAATGGCTGCCTGTAGATTAAGTGCTTGTAGGGTGCTCAGTCACAAGTGGAGCAACTGTGTCACACCGTTCCTCAGGCTCAGGGGCCATCTCTTACTGTATGAGCCAGCTGTCAAGGAGAACTGGAGCAGAACAGTGTCTTCTGGACATGGCAGGAAGCTGTGTTCTCGGACTCATGGGAGCCGCAGTTGCCTGCATTAGACCTGCACAAGAGCAAGCCAATCAACAGTCCAGCTTGGAGCGGGAAAGGTTCAAGAGCTGAACGGATACTGATAACAGGTGGCTTCTGGGGAGGGAGAATCAGTTTTTCTTAAGGGCGTGGCCCCTCATAGGTTGACTCATGAGCAGCACAGATTGGACTAGGTGGGTTGTTTGTTTGTTTGTTTGTTTGTTTTAAACACACAAAATTGGAAGAGAATGAGAGAGAAGTTAAGGGGAGGGAACAGAAGGGTGAATATGATCAAAATACATTGTATCCATAGAAGGATGAATAAGATTGAAATACATTGTTTCTATGAAATTCTCTAAAACTAAATAGAAAACATTGTCCTTTAAATGAATCACTTTTGAAAGAAGAAACTGCTTAGAGAATTCTTAGAGTGCTCAATACCTCTGTTGCCAAACTCCAACTCTTATAAGACATGTTTTCCTTTATGCCCTGTCCCAGCCTTGTCATGTAGTTAACAATAGAGATTGTAGGGACTCAGGAGATGGCTTAGCTGTGGGAGCACTTGCCCGGCAAACTTGACAACCCTTGTAGTTCATCCTGTAACCAGCACAGAGCTCGATGCTCATCAAGAGCATAACACAGAGAGTATGGTACCCACCTATGATCCCAACACTCCTGTTGCGGTGTAGGAGACAGAGACAAGAGAATCAGCTGGAAGTTTGAGGGCCAACCAGCTTGGAGCTTGCTAAACAAGAGAGACCCTGCCTCAAGAAAACAAGGTGAAAGGTGAGAGCTAACTCCTGAAAGGTGTCCTCTGATTGCCACACAAACACCATGACACATGTGTGTGCACCCCCCACCCCTGCTGGTTCTCTGTTTCTCTCTCTCTCTCTCTCTCTCTCTCTCTCTCTCTCTCTCTCCACACACACACACACACACACAGAGAGAGAGAGAGAGAGAGAGAGAGAGAGAGAGAGAGAGAGAGAGAAGAAAGAGAGCGAGAGAGAATTTATTTTTTAAGTTGTGCATGCCTATAATTCCAGCATTTGGAACAAGGAGGCAGAAGCATCAAGGGTCCAAGGTCATCCTCAGCTACATAGTAAGTATAAGGCCAGCCTGGGCTACATGAGATCTTAGAGTTGAGATGCCCTTCAAGGTCCCTTCCTTTAGGTCTTTTCCATTCCAATCTTCATGGCTCTACCAAATCTCATAAACTGGTTACAAGTAAGAAAAGGAACAAAGGTTTGTATGATATCTCTGTGGACAATCGTGCAGTGAGATGGAAGATGTCATTTGAAGAATGCGGTAAATGGAACTGTTTAGTGTGTCACCTTCTGTATTGACTTCCACTCAGCGTCACTCTCCAGAGATTCAGTCACTTGTCTCATGTAGCCGTGCCGCAGAACAGAGAGCATGTCCAGTGGCCTCCTCAGGACTACAAAACACATTTTTGAGGCTAGTTTTTTCTTTTATTCCAGGAAGTCATTTTTAACCAAAGCAACAGAGTTTGAGGATGTGTCATTTCGGGCAATCATGGTTTCTGCACATTATATTTCTGCAGTCAAATCTTTCCCTCCTCAAGTAAACATTTAGCTTGCATTCTCTCATGCCAGGCACTTCTCTGGCTGCTGAGAATCTAGATGAGTCCAGCCTCCCTGGGGCTTATACCCAACATGGGCTCTTTTTCATGGTTAAGTAGTAATCCGTGACGTGGATATACCACACTTTACTTAACCTTGCTCCTAATAGAGGATGTCTAGGCCGTTTCTAGTTCAGAGCCATTACAAATAAAACTGTATTAAACATTCACATACAGCTCTTGAGTGGAAGGCTTCGTTTCTCTGGGATAAATGTCCAGGAGTGCAATGAACTGCTGGGACATATATTAGCTGCCTGTTTAGCTTTTTTTTTTTTTTAGGTTTTTCAAGACAGGGTTTCTCTGTGTAGCCCTGGCTGTCCTGAAACTCACTCTGTAGACTGTAGACCAGGCTGGCCTCAAACTCAGAAATCCGCCTGCCTCTGCCTCCCAAGTGCTGGGATTAAAGGCATGAACCACCACTGTCCAGCTGCCTGTTTAGCTTTTAAAGAAACTCCCATCCTGGATTTCAGGGCATAGTTCCTGTATTCTCCTTCCCTTCCCTCCCCTCCCCTTCCCTTCCCTTCCCTCCCCTCCCCTTTCCTCCCCTCCCCTCCCCTCTCTTCCTCCTCTCCCCTCCCCTCCCTTCCCTTCCCTTCCCTCTTTTCTCCTCTCTCTCTCTCTCCCTCTCTTTCCCCCTTCCCCATTTCTGACAGAATCCTATGAAACCAAGACTATCCTCACACTCACTATACAGCCCATGCATTTCTGACCAGCCTGTCTCCACCTCCTAACTGCTGACATCACAGGTGCCCACACCCATGTGGTGCTACTGAGCCAGGGCTTAGTGCATGCCAGGCCAGCACACTCTCTGAGCTCCCCGGTCCTCCTCGTTTATTTTTACCAGATAGACTCGCACTGTCCAGTCTCTTGGCCTAGACACTATTGTTAAATTGGCAGCAATCTGCGGGTTGTGTGGTCATTCCTTGGGGTAGCTTCAGTGTGCGTTCCCATCATGGTTGATGAGATGGACAGCCCAGTGTGGGCTGGCTTGTCACCTAGGTGACCTCTGGGTGAAATGTCTGTGCACACTTTTCCTCCTTTCCTAATTGGCTTGTTGCTTTTCTTCTTACGGATGCATTTAAACTCCAGTCTGCGTTCCAGTCACTGTCAGCCCCATGGTATGCACTGTTTTTCTCTCTGTCTCTGCTTTGTTTTTCATCCACTTAGCAGAGTGTTTTTCGGGGCAAACGTTTTTAATTCAGATGAGGTCAAACTTGTACATTTTTCCTTTTATGGGTCATGCTTCTGGTGTTCAATTCAAGAACCCCCGTCAGCCCTAGGCCACAAAGATTTTCCCCTGTCGTTTTTGCTAAACATGTTGATGCCTCACGTTGGAGTCTGTGTGATTTTTGTGTCAGGTGTGAGGTTTATATAAAAGTCCCCACTGGACACTCGCCCCTCTGGCACCATTCTGTCTCTTGTTCTCCACAAATTACTTTTGTATCTTTCTCAAAAGTCAGTTGGGCCTGTCTGCATGGATTTGCTTCTGAGCTACCTCTTTTTGCCATGTGAACTCTGACCTATGTGACCTCTGACCCTCCTGCCAGTAAGTACCCCCACACTGTTGGCCACTGTGGCTCCATCGTCAAATGAATGAATCTTGAACTTCGGTGAACTGGCTTCTCCCAGCTTAGTTTTCTTTTCAAAATCCTTTAGGCATTCTGATGCCTTTGCTGTTCTATGGAATTTTTAAAGATTTATTTTATGGTTTTTAATTATGTGTGTGCGTTTGTGTATGTGTGTGCATGTGTGTGTATAGGTCTGTGTACTCGAGTGCAGGTACCAGCAGAAGCCAAAAAGAGGGTGTTAGATTCCCTGGAACTTCGGTTGTGAGCGCCTGACTTGGGTGCTGGGAACCATTTATAATTCCTTTGCGAAGCAGTCTCAATCCTTTCTCTGGTCAACATAAAAGCTTTTTTAAAGCAATCGTGTCTGTGTCTATAAAATATCTTCCTTGCACTTGAATAGATTTTGTGTTTAATCTAAAGCACATTTTGATTTAAGGGGATACTGAGTCTTCCAATCCACAGACACATATCTCTTGATAAATTCAACTCCTTGGTTCCTTTCCTAAGTGTTTTGTAGAGATATTCACAACCACTCAGCAAAGCTAAATGTGTTAACTCCAGCCAGGTACGCAGGAGACTGGCTACATAGTAGTCTTTCCTGTACCTGTTTTGGAGATGTATACCCACTTTATGTCTATGAGTGATAGTAAATGCTACTGGCTTTTATTTCAGTGTATTTGTTCCTAGTATATGGAAACACACAACCATTTTTTTTTTTTTTTTTGAGACAGGGTTTCTCTGTGTAGCCCTGGCTGTCCTGGAACTCACTCTGTAGACCAGGCTGGCCTCGAACTCAGAAATCCGCCTGCCTCTGCCTCCCAAGTGCTGGGATTAAAGGCGTGCGCCACCAACGCCCGGCTCACAACCATTTTTTGTTTGTTTGTTTGTTTATCTGGCACCCTGCCACCTCCTGGGACTCACTTGTAAGTTCTAAGCTTTATTTCTTGGGGTATCCGTAGGGAACTGTTGGGAGGTCTTGTGTGTAGCTGACCACCATTCAATGCTGACACTTGGTTTCGTCTTCTAATGCTTGCCTTTTCTGCCTTGCTGGTGACCAATGGACAGTCTTGCTCTGTTCCCCCACTTACAGGGGCGGGGGCCGGGCAGTGAGGACTTGCATCTTCAAATGTGAGGTGGCTGTTGGTTTCCTGCAGCCGATATTTCTCATGTTCAAGAGGCAATTCTGAGCCGATTTTATCATAAATGAGGCTTGAATTTTAAATAATATAGTTATGTGGTATTTCTCCTTTAGTCATTCGTAGGGAGCTCCTGTGGAGTTGATTTTTAAACCTTGAGCATATCTTACATTCTTTGCAGAATAAACTCCACTGACTTATTGGTTACAGAAACTTACGAGGAATGTGGTGTCACTTTTAGAAAAATGAAAACATTTGCAAATGAAACAATTTGTTTCTCAAAAGTGTAGTGGTAAATTATCTCACATGTATGCTCTCATGTACTGTGTACATGTATACACGAGAAAAATTGTATATGTAGTTTATTTTTTTCAAGACAGGTTCTCACTATGTAGTTCTGGCTATCTTGGAACTCACTATTGTAGATCAAGCTGCCTGCCTCTGCCTCCAGAGTGCTGGGATTGAAGGTGTGTGCCGCCACACCAAGCTGGATGTTCTATTCTTAATTCTGTTAGGGAAAGGTTCAGATGTGTGTGGCCCTGCATCAGCACCAGCTTTGCAGGAGGAGGCAGACTGATGGGATGGGAACAGGCAAGTCTCAAGAGTTCTCTTTCTAGGAGATAAACATGAGGTTCAAAGGTGATACACAAGCCGGACAGTGGACAGTGGTGGCACACGCCTTTAATCCCAGCACTTGGGAGGCAGAGGCAGATTTCTGAGTTCGAGGCCAGCCTGGTCTACTGAGTGAGTTCCAGGATAGCCAGGGCTACACAGAGAAACCCTGTCTCGAAAACCAAAAAAAAAAAAAAAAAAAAAAAAACAGGGTGATACACACCCATGCTGAGCAGAGCCATAAACCTCATGGATGGATGGATGGAAACACACACACAGAGACACACAGACACACACACACACACACACATGTGAGAAGCTCCTGAAGCAGGGAGAGGGCTGGAGAGATGGTCCAATGAATAAAATGCTTGCTAACAGGCAAACAACTCGCTTTGCTTTAAATGTCATTATTCAATGTCCATTTAATACATGTCTACTAGTTCTAGGACCTGGAACACTCAGCTTTGCTTTAAATAGTCACTTATTCAATGTCCATTTAATACATGTCTACTATGTTCTAGGACCTGGAACACCACAGTAGGCCCAATGGAGCTGATCGCTGTCTTAGGAGGCTCTCTGGGCTCACCTCCCAGTCAGTGTGACTACCCAACCTTGGTCTTCTTCAGGTCATGCTCTGACTTCATCCAACCACCCATGTCTGTCTCTCCCAGCTCAGCCCTCTGGTTTCCTAGTCAGCAGTCCCATCAGCAACTCTGAGCCTGTTGGTTCATTCATTTTTGTGACCTAGTACCCAGCATCCATCTTGCCCAGCATAGAAAATCCCAGGGGAAAGCAGACAGGAGGCCATAGTGTGAGGACCACAGCAAAAGAAGCAGAGTGGTGGGGGACTTTAGCAATGACATGGACCGGAGTGAGATCTGAAGGTGGCCAGGTCCTCGGTGGGTCTGTCTCCTCCCCAGCTCACTGTCAGGAGAGCAAGGGCAACCTGATCAACGGTCTCTATCCTGGGGAGGCAGGGAAAGCAAAGGCGACTAATCACAAAGGCGACAGAGCTAGATGCAAGTCTCTGCTACACAGTTCAATGCACCGGGGTCTGTGAAGACCAGGTAGTTATCACATCATGTTCTGTAAGTGGTGACAGACACTGGGGAAACCAGTACATCTGGAAAACCCCACATGAGGCTCAAGAAAGGGATCACAGCCCTACTGGGCAACCCTCTGCTCCCTGGACTTGAGCCCATGTTGGGTATAAGCCCCAGGAGGCTGGACTCATCTGGATTCTCAGCAGCCAGAGAAGTGCCTGGCATGGAGAGAATGTAAGCTAAATGTTTACTTGAGGAGGGAAAGATTTGACTGCAGAAATATAATGTGCAGAAACCATGATTGTCTGAAATGACACATCCTCAAACTCTGTTGCTTTGGTTAAAAATGACTTCCTGGAATAAAAGAAAAAAAAAAAACAAACTAGCCTCAAAAATGTGTTTTGTAGTCTCGAGGAGGCCAAAGGCCACTGGACATGCTCTCTGTTCTGCGGCTGCTGCTATTACTTAGGAACCACGAGGAGCTTCCATTCATGACTGGAAGCCACCAGCTAGGCTAGGAGGAGATCTGTGATCCATCCACCCAGTTGTTTGCCTGCTCATCTCTCCTTTGTCCTCCAGGCTCCAGACATCTCTGGTAAACACAATGGCTACTATTGCCCTGCCCCTTGACATACCTGACAGACATAGTGGACCCCAGGAAGGAGGTGACCATGTATACAGGAGTCTAAGTGTATGTGTGAGTGAAGGGGGATTCACATGTAGATCTGTGTCTTCACATGTGTGTGACATCCTCCCCCCCCCCCCACGCCTGCCCCATAAGAGCTTCAGATCTCATGATTCATTGTGCCTCCCATGGGCCCTGGAGCCAGGCCCTGCACTCTAATATGTCCCATTTGTCCAGACAGGGGATGGTATCCATGCACAGTAGATGTTAACCAAATAAAGATGACCCAAGGACCTAGAGAGATGGCGCAGCAGTTAAAAGTGTTTATTGCTTTTGCAGAGAATCCAGGACCCACAGACAGCCATTCACAACTGTCTGTGACTCCAGCTTCAGGGAGTCCAATACCCTCTCTGGCCTTCTCGGGAACCTGCAACTGTGTGCACATCCCCAGACTCACACACACATATACATATGATTTTTAAAATTGGGAGGCGGAGGCAGGCAGCTCTTTATGAGTTCAAAGCCAGCCTGGTGTATATGGTGAGTTCCAAGCCAACCAGGGCTAAAAGAAGATAAGCCAAACCTACATAGTATCTCCTCAGAGGCTTCCCAGCCCCACTGGAACGTCTGGACTGGACCCAACTTTATAGAACGCTTTCCCGGGCATCAGGCTCCCTCCACACTCTGCCGGTCACCTCCTCTAACGTTTCCCCGGCTTTTGTGATTTCCAGTCTGCAGGCTACTGAGACATTGCCTGCTCTAGCCTGCCACAGGATCTAGCCTGTCTCTGGCCCAATCCCCGTGATTTTTCCACCCCACCCCCACATCTGTTCTCCACTCTGGGCCTCCCCCAGGAGCTTCTCATGGGCCACCTCTTTGTTAATATCAATACTTTATTACATTGCATTTTATGACTACCCATGCCCTGCAAAGAGGGTTACCATTTTCCTCTGGTGTGTCTCTTTTCTTTCTTTTTTTTAAATTTTATGTCTATGAGTACACTGTTTCTCTCTTCAGACACACCAGAAAGGGCATCAGATCCCATTACAGATGGTTGTGAGCCACCATGTGGTTGCTGGGAATTGAACTCAGGACCTCTGGAAGAGCAGTCAATACTCTTAACTGCTGAGCCATCTCTCCAGCCTAGTGTCTCCTTTCTTTTTCTTTGTCCTTGCCGGAGCATTCCTTTTTGGTGAGGAAGCAAGCCCCATGCTTTGTTCATTGAAATAGTCCCTGTTGTTGGCACAGGATGGGTCTTCAGCAAATACTAAATGTATAGTATGGCTGAGTAACAGGACTAAGTTCAACCCCAGTGGCTCCAGAGAGGATGCTCTGAGGGCCCGAGAACTGGGACATTATTATCTGGTGAACAGTTTCTTTTTCACCGAAGAAAACAAAACCAAACCAAATCAAACCTACTTCTTTCCACCTTAACAGTTTTGTTCCTTGTTAGCCAAATCGGTCGGAGGAGTCGGAGCACTAGAGTGTAACACAGTCCCAGAGTTTCCTGGTGCACCCTAGTTTTGAGATGCTAGCTGTTCACTAGGAATCCCCTGCCTTCACAGGTCACTTGTCCAGGGAACTGGGAGGTAGCATAGGGTGTATACTTTTAACAGCTCTTGGGATGGGTGAAAGGTTCTCACATCTCACTTTGAGAGCAGGGATGTCAGAGCTCCTAACTGCAAACGACCGTGGACGTGGCCAGCTGTGGCCTGACCAGAAAGAGGGAGAAGGGGACAGCAGAGGGCCCTGAATAGAGGCTCTGTGTGATCTCATGAGCTGTAGTTTAAAAGGGCCTATGACAGTGAAACCACAGACAGACAGACAGACAGACAGCTAAGAACAAACACAAAAGCATGGTGCAAAGTTAGTGAGAAGGCAGAACTCCAAAATAAACTAAAGAGAGTTTGGGGGTTTTTTTCGTTTTGTTTTTTTGTTTGTTTTGTTTTTTGTTTTCATTTTTTGTTTGTTTTGCTTTGTTTTTTATTTCCCAAGACAGGGTTTCTCTTTGTAGCTCTGGCTGTCCTGGAACTCACTCAATAGAGCAGGCTGGCCTCGAACACATGGAGATCTGCCTGCCTCTGTCTCCTCAGTGCTGGGATTAATGGCATGTGCCATCAGGCCCAGTGGGGAGCATTTTTTGTAAAGGAAGGAGGTGAGGGTTTCCTTAAACCCTCTTCTGAGGAGAGGAGTGAGGCGCTTTTTCCCAGAGCTGCTGACTGATAAGGACAGAGTTCAACCCAGCACTTGAGGACCTTCGACTCTCTCTGCAGGAGAAGGGGCTTCGGATTCCCTCAGAAATTGGAGAAAGTCTTTGTTCCATCTTTTCTTTTCAGCAGCAGTACCCTGTACATCCAGAAAGAAAAGCTATGGCCATCAGCCAGCTTCAGGAGCAGACAAGAGCCCCAGGAAGAAAACTCCCATTAAGATCTGGCCACCTCAGCCTGGTCTACAGAGTGAGTTCCAGGATAGCCAGGCTACACAGAGAAACCCTGTCTCAAAAAACCAAAAAAAAAAAAAAAAAAAAAAGATGTGGCCGCCTGGGCTGGAGAGATGGTTCAGTGGTTAGCGCCCTGGCTGTTCTTCCTTAGGATCCGGGTTCCATTCCCAGCACCCTCATGGCAGCTCACAACTGTCTGTAACTCCTGGTCTGGAGGATCTGACCCCTTCTCAGACCTCTGCAAGCACCATGCACAGACATACACGCACACAAAACACCTAGCCATCGCAAAACAAATAATAGCCTTTTAATAATTATAATAAAAAGGACAGGGGCTCCTGGATAGGGAGGTGGCCCCTAAATAAGGCACTTATGTGTAGACATGACTATCAGAGTTTGGATCCCAGAATCCACAGCAAAGCCAAGTGTGCAGCAGCCTGCCTGTAATCCCAGCACTCAGGAGGTAGAAATGTCCATGACAGTTGGGCTGGCTAGGCTAGCAGAATCCGTAGGCTCTGGGCTTAGCTGGAGACATGACCTCGGTAGACAAAGAGGAAAGTGGTTAAGGAAGACGCCCAGTCAACCTCTGACCCCCACATGCATGTTCACACATGGGCACCTGCTCCTGGACACACACATGCACCACATACGTGTGAACATACACCTACACGCGCATGGACATTACACACGCACATTTTAGGCCAGACCTGAACTCCTGGGGAAATAGTTAAGACCATCTGAGGAAGGCTGAAATAGCTGGACTGCAGAGGCAGAGTGCAGAGAGGGAACATGGCGTCTAGGGACTCTTCTTGTTACTTGGTGAAGTGTCCTATGTAACCTTTCACTTGACACACAATCTTTATTAAGCTCAGCTCATGGGGGCGGGGGGGCACAATTAATAAATCGTTTGCCGTGCAAGCTTGAGGACTAGGATTCGAGCCCCAGCAGCCAATAATTTTAAAAGTTTCTCAAGGTTGTGTGTGCTTGTAATCTCAGCACTGGGGAGGCAGAGACCAGCCAGCCTAGCTCAGTCAGCATGGTCCAGGCCCCGAAGAGACCCTGTCTCAAAAGCAAGAAAGACAGCTTCTGAAGAATGACATGAGAGATTGCCCTCTGACTTACACATGGTCACACACAAGTACACACATACATGCACACACACACAAACACACACATGCACACACATACACACACAAACACACACATACACACACACATGCACACACACATATGCTCACACACACATGCACACACATACACACACATGCTCACATACACATGCACACACACATGCACACACACAAACACACAATGTACACACACCAATGCACACACACATGCGTACACATGCACACACATGCAAACACACATGCTCATACACGTACACACACACACATGCACACACACACACACACACACACACACGCATACACATGCACACACATTGACAAATAAACCTTCCTTAAGCTGTATTGCTTTCCTAGTTGGCTTTGAGGAGTGAGCTTACTTTTCAGAGACACAAAAAGTCTTGATTTCTTGATGAAGCTGGATCCGAGACTTGACCCAGACCACCACTCACAGGAGAGTCAAAGCTGGGTTTTAGCCGTGCTAATGGCCATTGTCAGCTGAATTTGTACATGCGCAGTGCTAAGTAAGAGCTAAGTGCATTACATACACTTACATCCAGTTCCTCACAGTGGAAACTGACAGCCTTCTTTTCTTAAAGAAGGAAAAACTGAGACTCTAAATTAAACTCAATTAGTGACGAACCCAAACAGCCCAGGATTCCACCCTAGGCCTGTAACCTCAGACCTGAGTTTTAAAAGCTTTCTCTCCCAGAAGTGGTTTTCATTATGCCAATGCAATGAACAATCTGAGGCTGGCGACTGGCAGCCAGGGCTGGGACGCAGGGCATGAGTACCAGCGAGAGTTCTGGCATGGGCAACACATACATGTAGATACGGTCAGCATGGCCCATGTGCTTGGAGATACACACTCTTTTGTATATTTCTACTGGGAACGAACCCTCTGCACTCTACTCTGCCCAGTCTTCCCCTGGGAACTCTGGGAACTTCCAACGGGAGACCTGAGTCCATAGGAGTTTGGCAGAGGAAAGACTACACTTGCTTCCCTGGGTCTACAGATGTTGCCTAGTGACCTGGCCGAAGCCATGCAGGATGCAAGGTGCAGGGGACATAGGAGCAACAGAATCATTAAGCTCACTGCTCTCAAGGAGGAGACAGACTTCAGTCATCTCCTCAGACAAGCACTCAATTGCACTGTGACTCTGGGGACCGTGACTGGGCAGAGATTAGAGTACAGGGGCTGAAGACTGGACATGAACAGACAGTTGTCACCCAGGTGACAGATGGTAGGAACATTTCAGGCAGAGAGAACAGCCTGTGTGCAGGGACCCTGTAGTGGGAAGGATGCAGTGGAGCAGCCAGAGCCAGTATGAGGTCCAGGAGAAGATGGCAGCATAGCCCTACAGGCAACTGAGAATCACAGGGACCACCTGTCTGAGGATAGTAGGGAGACAAAGATCACACACAGGAGTGGTGACAGATCTGCATTTCTGAAAGGGAAGTCTGGGCCAGCGTGGTGCACCGCTGCAGTCGCCATGCTCTGGAGTCCGAGGCGGCGTCTCTCCCAAGTTCGAATCCCGCCTGTACTTGCTCACAAGGGAAAAAAAAAGAAAGAAAGGAAGTCTGGCTTTCGGGAAAAGGGGAACAAGGAGGCATACATAGAACCCTAGAGGGAGGCACCTGTATGGCATATAGCCTTGGCCATCTAAACAATGATGACAGAGGCCAAGGCCTTTAGAAGCAGCTGCCCCATAGTTCATAAGTCCTTAGCATCTTCTGGGGTCCATCCAAGAGGAGATGGCCAGCCTCTCGGCCTATGTGAGAGTAAAGCAGTCCCTGGAGCTAAGGAGGAGGCTCTGCCTCTTTCTCAGAGTGTCTTATGTTTGGCTTTGCTCAGACTTTTTTTGGAAAAAATAGTAGAGGGTAGGGGAAGGAGGCAAGTTCTCCAATTTCTGGGCCATTTTCCCATTTTTTTGTGGGAAAGTGCCCTGCAGTTATCTGTATAGATTGTCAGGGTGGATGGCAGGAAGCCCAGCCCAGGCCCTTAGGGGAGAAGAAATGCATGAATCAGCTGGTGGGGGGTGGGGGGGTGGGGGAGGAGCCAGGGAGGTTAGCAATTGATGGCGGAGACCAGAGCAACACTAAGGGAAGAGGGGAGAGAGTTGGGGGCCTAGATCCTTTAGACAGAGATGCTCTGGAGAGCATGATGAGACAGGGGTGAGACTTTGGGGCCCCTCTGTAGCCAGAGAGGCTCCTGAGCACTGCTGCCTGGAGGCAAATCTGTCATGCAGGGAGCCAAGAATTAATAGGCCAGGACCAATGGGGTGACTGATCCAGTGGTAGAATTGCTTTTGGTCCAAGTCCAGCCTGCAAATTACAGGCCTACGTTTCTGCTTCTGGAAGAGCTACTGGAATCAGGGCCTTCTGGTGACTGTGGTCAGCAGTCACACAGCCGCCTGCCTTGCCTTTTCGGGGGGCCGTGGTCATCTCTGATGGGGGGAGGGGGTCTCCTATGTGTCAGGAGCCTTGACATCACTAGATGTCAAAGAAGGATTTGAGGGCTCCCAGTTGCAAAAGTGAGCCTGACTTCACTGGGCCTAAGAGACAGGAGCAGCAGATCCAATCTTCATGTGCCTGCATGGTGTTCTGAATGGCATCAAGGAGGCGGGAAGTGGATTTTCTAGCTTGACCATAGCTGCGTGGCTTTGGAAAATTTGATGCCGCATTCTGAGCCTTGGTGTCCCAAGCTGGGAAATGAAGATTTTTTTCAATGGCCAAGGTCAACATCAAACAAAACCAAGATGACTGTATGACTTTGACAAGCTCATGTCCACCGGGATGGCACTTTCTCTGGCCTTCTGACTTGTAAGGAGTCAGCTACCCTGCTGCACACATGATAAAGTCAAGGCTACAAAGTGAAGAGTTTTGACTGTGATCAAGTGGATGGTAACTGACTAAGCCAGCACTCTCTCTCCATCCACCCAGTCAAGGCTAAAGTGCCCCCCACCCCACTCCCAACCCTATATGGCTGCCTGTGGGTTAGTCTGGAGTCAGTTTACATTTAAAGAGGTTTTTAAAAAAATATTAATTCTGAAATTCAGAACCAGAAACACCAGTTGCCTGGTTAATTTTCAGACCTTAAAGTGGGCAAGACTGTGGGGGTCAGCTCTGGCCCAACACCACATGAACTCTGACCAAATAAAAAGCCTGGATCGGTGCCACCAACATCTTTGGAACCTGAGTAGTAAGGTCAGACTGGGTGGGGTTGGTTTACAGAGATCCCAAAAGATTAAAGATTTCAGACATCAAGTACTCTGTCCCAAAGTTTTTATTTATTTGCTTGGCTTTTTTCAGGGTGTGAATGTATTGTGTGTGTGTGTACAATAGGTATTTGGGTGTGCACATATGCAGAGCCTAGATGTTGATATCAAGTGTCTTCCTCCATAACTCTCCACCTTATTTTGAGACAGGGTCTCTCACTGAGCTCAGAGCTTACCAATTCAGCTATACTGGCAGACCAGTGAGCTCCAGCCTGTCTCTGCCTCCTCAGTGCTGGGATTATAGGCACACACTGCTCTGCCAGGCTTTTAGTTTTTGAGTGTGTGTGTGTGCTGGGAATCCAAACTCAGGTCCTCACACTTGTCCAGCAAGCATTTTACCAACTCAGCCTCTCCCCAGGCCCCACCTCCGCAGTTTCACAGATACAGCACCCGAGCTCTCTAGATGGGGTGGAAAGTCACATATCCAGTCAGAAAGAGAACTGAGACCTTCTTCTTCTTCCTTCTTTTTCTCCACAGAGCTTCAAAATGGCAGCAGCTTCCTGTATTCGTCACAGGTGACCAGATAATCTCAAGAAGTGAGGTGGCTATACTTCTCGGAAGCCCTTCAGCAGTTCACAGGGAGTCCCGCTGGCCTCTATGAACGTGCTCAGAGGTCTTTAGCTGAAAATTCATCTTTACCCTGATCAGTCCTACCACAGGGCTCCCTCAGCAGCCAGCTACCACCTCCACAAATCCTCCCTCCCGCACGCCTCAGTTTCCACACCATTGCCAGTTGTTCATATTTTATTCTCTTGTTTGCTCGTTTGACTCCAAACATGGCCTTTGCACATGCTGAGCTACTGACAACGCCAACACTAATCTACAGTCTCAGCCCTAGTGTTTTATTGAGATGTGACCTCATGATGTAGCCCAGGCTAGATTTGAACTTGTAATCCTCCGGCTTCAACCTCTTGAGTGATGGGATTACAGGTGGTACCGCCTAACCAAAAACCAATGTAATCTTAACAGTCAGTGCTAGGAACTGAGGGCGGTGCTCCAGCCGGAGCTACAGCCTGCCTGGTACTCCACATTAAGGGTGTAGCCCTGCCTGTTTGCAGAGGACATACCTACTCTCTGAACCAGGATAATAAGAGTATGACAGTGATAGCAAGTGACATCATTGGGACTTAGTACACTCAGAAGGTTTGTGCAGAGGCCATCTCCCTGTAAACCCTGGGCACACATTTGTTCCAGTAAGTACATTTGTACCTTCTAAAGATGGTAAGGAATTTTCCCAGTGGTGCTAAAGCCCTTGGCTGGTTGTGACAGCTTCCTACACCTATGTCACCAATGTCATTTTATCAGGATTACTCTTTTTTGACCAGTTACACCGTGGCCTCTCAAGGAAGGACACCTATACCCTCTCTCCCCAGTTCCTGGTGAATCCGGCAGTTAGTTACTCTCAGAAATGACCACATTAACTGAAGAGATAGTCTCTGCTGAAATACTCACCTTGCAAGCACAACGACCCCAATCTCATCCCTGTAGGACCCACATTTTAAAAGCCAGATCATCTATGAGTTCAAGGTCAGCCTGGTCTACAGAGCGAGTTCCAGGACAACCAGGACTACATAGAGAAACCCTGTTCAGGCCGTGGTAGCCCAGCCCTGAGCAGGTAGAGACAGGCAGATTCCTGGAGGACCCAGGCAAGCTTGCCTGACCTACTCAGTGAGTTACAGACCAGTGACCTTGTCTCAAAACACAGGGTAGGAAAAGCAATCAAGCAAACAAATAAACAAGGTAGGGACTGGGGATGAATGTTTGCTGTGCAAGAATGAGGGCCTGAGTTCAAATCTCAGCACTTACATAAAAGGCAGGCATGGTCGTGTATACTTCTAACCCAGCCGTAACAGAGGGAAACACGAAGACACAGGCAGATTCTAGGGACTTACTGACCAGCCATCGGCCCAAAGCATCAAGTTCCAGGTCCAGTAAGAGACTCTATCTCAAAAAAGTAAGGAAGAGCTGGGTAGTGGTGATGCATGCACTCAGGAGGCAAAGGCAGGTGGATCTCTGAGTTTGAGGCAGCCTGGTCTACAGAGTGAGTTCTGGTACAGCCAGGACCAAACAGAGAAACCCTGTCTCAAAAAAAACAAAAAAAAAGTAAAAAACAATAGAAACAGACCTCTCTCCTCCATGCATGAACACATAAGAGAGCACACTTACATACATGTATACGAGAGAGAGAGAGAGAGAGAGAGAGAGAGAGGAGAGAGAGAGAGAGAGAGAGAGGACTGCTCAGCTCAGCACCAGGCTACTCTTACACCATATTGTCGAAGCCACAGAAGTAACTACCCTTAGCTGCCTCAGGCGCCCCTAAGGACTTCAATAAGGCAGGAATACACAAAGACAAACTGGTTACCAAGGCAGCAAGACTGAGTCACAGTCCTGACTGAATGGACCAAAGAAAGAAAGTGGAAGTCAGATGGAGAAGGTTCTGGCCAATCACAAGAGAGTGGAGAAAAGCACCTTCCCAGGGCAGTGCTGGTGGTACAGGGGTGCAGTAGAGGGCAGGTAGGGTCCCTGACCTATGACAGCATTGGTTTCATTTACACAGCAAGCTTGGTTTTTTTCCATGTCCACTTACCCATTCATCCTGCCACAACCTGCAACCTCTGGTTGCCACTGTGGTTTTGTTAGGCCTTGCCTGCCTGGTAGACTACCCACTCTCTTCTTTTCGCATGCTGTGCCCTCTGCACCCACCTGGGGCTTTCTTCACAGCAGCACTTGATAAAGAGTGACTGATTACAGGAAAGAGCAAGAGGCGAGGCATTTTTATTTTAGGCCATGAGGATTCCAGCCTCCCTGACTGCTGGCTACCAGTCCTCTCAGTTATTGTATGTAATCATCTTCTCCCATTTATGACTTTTCTTTATACTGTCTTTTGTAGAACAAAAAAAAATCATAATTTAAAAACGTTTTAATATACAAAGTAGTAGTTTTCCTTACAGCATCTTCTAACGTAATATGGGTTGGTTGGCCCTTTCTCCCTCCCCCCCCCACACCCTCCCCTTTGCTGCTTTTCCACCCCACTGCCTCTTCTCTGCGTCATGTCACCTGTGTTTTGTTGAGGTCCCCCCCCCACTTCAGCACCTCCCTTTCACTTCTCTAGGTCTCTTTCTACTTTCATGACCCGAACCCACATACATAAACATTAAAAGCCGGGGTTCACATATGAGAGAGAACATGTGGTATTTGTCTTTCCAAGCCTGGGTCACCTCACTTAGTATAATAACTTCCAGACCCATCCATTCTCCTACAACTTTCATATTTCCATTTTTCTTTATAGCAGAATAAAATTCCATCTTGTATGGGGACCACATTTTCATTATCCTCCCGCCGGCTGATGGACATTGAGGCAGCCTTCATTTCCTGGCTATTCTGACTACAGCAGCAAAGACCATGGTGAGCAAATGAATCTGGTAGGACTTACAGTCCTTTAGATATGAGCCCAGGAGTGGACCCAGGCTAAGTCATACGGTAGTTCTACAAGAAAGTATACTCTTAATTTTAATGTAGTTAAATTTCTCGATGTTGTCCTTGTGGCTGGTCCTTACTGTGTTTTGTTTAAGAACCCTTTCACCAGCCTGAGGACGTAGATATATTCTCTTATATTGTCTTCCAGCCGTGTCATAGTTTTCCCTTGGTTCCATCTGGAATTGGTTTTTGTAAATCACTTAGGGTAGAAATCTAATTTCACTTTCCCCTTATGGATAAGCAATAGGCGTGATAGACCCGCAGCGTCTGGCCTTAGCCACAAGCTTCCACACGTGTGAGGAGTTATGTCTGAGCTCTCTCGTCTGTTTCATTCCTGTGCTGCAGACACGCTGTCTTAATCACCGTATTATTATGATAAATCCTAGTATCTGATATAGCAAGTACACTGGTTTAAGGACTGCGCTTAACTTTTTTTTTAAAAAAAATTATAATTAGTTATTTAATGTGTATAAATATTTTTGTCTGTATGTATGTTCTGTGCACTACATGTACGCAGTGTCCACAGAGACCAGAAGAGGGCATCAGATCCATTGGAACTGGAATTACAGAAGGTTGTGAGCCAGCTTGTGGGTGCTGGGAATTGAACCTGGGTCTTTTGGAAGAGCAATCAGTGCTCTAACCACTGAGCCACCTCTCCAGCCCTTGTACTTAACTTTTAAAAACAAAAACAAAAATAATACAAAGAGAGTACCATGGCTCTTCTGACCATCTCACTCTTTCATATGCATTTAGCAGTCAGCTTGTTAAATGAAAAAAAAAAAAAGGGTTGGAATTTTCATTGAAATTGCATGAACTTTATATGTGAGTTTAGAGAGATTAATGCTACAGTCATTTTCTTATCCAAGAACATGGTCTGTTTCACCTAATTCAGTCTTAATGTTCTAACTTTTAGTAAGGTTTCATGAGTTTATTAAGATTCTTTATAATTTTTGCTATCTTTGTATTTGTAATGCTAAAATGTTTATTGGTGTCCACTAGAAATTTACACATACACAACATATGTGTATATATATATATCTTAAGTTAAACACACATTAAATTTTACAAACTGAACACACCCATTTATATGTTACCAGATTGAGGGTCAAACATCAGTATGGACCCCAGGTCCCCCATCACAGGCCACTCCCCACCACCTAGGGTAGCCTCCCCTCTCTTACCCAGGTCCCAGTTAGCCCCACCTGTGTTTCTGAACTGCCTTTAATGAAATGAGACCAGATATTACTGTTCAGCTTTATTTTGGGGAAAAATATTCATATTGCTACGTGCAAAATAAGAGCCCTCATTCTCATGGTGACGTTGCATGAAAAGCCCACAGTTTTGTGACTCTTTCCCCTTTGATCACGAGCATCTAGCAGTTTCTAGTTTGGAGTTACGATACTCAGCGGAGCTTCAGGCATTCCAGTAACAGTCCTTTGGGAACACATCTTGGGGCAAAGTTGTCACATCATAGGGCTCCTGCACGCTCAACTTGAGAGCTACTGTCTGACTGTCCCGAAGTGACGGCAGACTTATATGCCCACCAGTGCCTTTACCCAGGAGCCTGCCCTGCCCACTGACTTGGAACCCTGAACTTCTAAGATCCTCCGGCCTCTACCTCCCAGTTTCTGGGGTGATAGGTGTGTCCCACTGTGCCCAGCCTGTTAATGAACAATGCTGGAAATGGAATCCAGGGCTCCTTGCTCACTATGTAACCACTCTACCAACTGAGCCATATCTCCCACCTTTGGGTAGGGGTTTGAAATATCTGTATTAGACTTAGTAATGCATATGGCCTGTCTGTGCCTGCCACCACCTTCCAGTTCACAGGAGGACACTGGGAGCATAGAGGGATGACAAGATTCATTTAGCTAGAAATAGACGCATGGACTTCTTCCTGCTTATGAAGGATTCCAGAAAATGTCTCTTTCCCCTCATTTCCCCATTCATTGTCGCTCTCTGGGTTTCATCTGTCCTCCGAGGCTCCCTGCCTCAAACTCAGCAACAGCCACCTAACATGGTCTTATGGCCAGAAGGACATTAGCCTTCACACCTAGGGGCGGAGTAAAAGGGCAGCCTTGAGGGTGAAGAGCTGCCCTCTGGCCCCTCAACATCTTGCACTTTTCTCTTTCTGTTTGATGAAGACAAAGTGGAGCCCAGGCTCCCTCCTTTCATCGTTGTGAGAATCCATCAGTCATTCAATAAATGCTTGCTGTACATGGGGCCAGCACTTCTCCAATACAGTAGCCAGCAGCTTGCCTAATTCCCATGTGAACCCTGAAGTTAGTAGATGTTGGGCTGGAGAGATGGCTCAGCAGTTAAGAGCACTGACTGCTCTTCCAGAGGTATTGAGTTCAATTCCCACCAACTATATGGTGGCTCACAACCATCTGTAATGAGATCTGATGCCCTCTTCTGGTGTGCATACAGACAGAGCACTAACATACATAAAGTATATGTATAGATATGAACTCATTTACATAATTTTCTTTTTAAAAATAGAGACAAGTCATTGACTCAACTCAATGTTCCACAATTCAGGGTAAGTCCACCTGATTCCAGAGCCCATAACTTTGACCCATTTAATGCTCTTTCCTTATAATCCAAATACTCGCATGATCTAAGAAAGCCAAAAACAACTTAGTCATGCTATCAGTGGCTTTGCAGAATGGTTAGCTTCAAACTGTCACCTGGGAAGACAATTAAGGAATTGTCTAGATCAAGTTGGCCTATGGATATGTTTGGGTGGGGGTTGTCTTAATTGCTATGTGATTTTGAAAGACTCAGTCCACCATGGTTGGCATCATTCCCTAGGCTGGGAATCCTGAATTGTATAACAGAGAATAAAGTCAGCCAAACAAGCAAGCAGTTCCTTATTCATTTATTTCCCTCCACTCAATTCAGGTAGCTGCTTCAAGTTCCTGCACTGTGACTGTAACCTGGAAGTGTAAGCCAAAGGAAGCCCTTTCTCTCCCAAGTTTGATCAGTATACTTTATCACAGAAACAGAAATGAAACTAGGATTTGCATCAAGTTTTTTTTTTCCCTTTTGGTTCCCTACAGCAATGAGTAAGGAAGAAGCTCTCTCTGTCTCTTCCAAGGTCCTTCTTGGCCCATATGACATCATCAACTCTCTAGTGTTTGCATTGAGAGAGGAGGAGAGAGAGAGAGAGAGAGAGAACCTGGTTTTCCTCACTGAGAGAAGAGACAGCCAGGCTGAGAGGGGGAGGAGGAGGCATCCACCACACACCATTGTGCCTTTGACACTGACTACAGCCAGACTCCAGCCACACAGGAGCAAGAGAACCTGGGGGAGGTGGCCCTTCACTCTTCTATACTGTGACACAGCCAGTCACTGGAGGCAGGTGGCCAGGGTCCTCCTCTCCATCCTCCCTCTGCTGCTGATGTTGGGAAGCTGCCCAGCATGGAAAGTGTGGAGTCCGACTGGGTTTCCATCTTCTCATCCTGTCTCAGCCTCTCCCAGATCCTCAAGCAAGAAGCAGATTTGGAGAAAAACTGCAAAGCTGGCTCTTCTTTCTGAAAATATTGTGGAGAGAGAATTCCAAACAGAGAATTTGGAAATATGGAACCTCCAGGCCATGGCACAGCTAACTGAAAGATGAGTCTTCCTCGGGCCAAAGCCAGGCTGGCCAAACGAGCCAGCTGCAGACAGGAAAGTGGTGAGAAGCAGCCTTCTGTTTTGACTGTTTGCGTGTTTTGGTTGCTTGTTTCATTTCATGTTCCTCCTGGGAGCAATTTGCTGAGCGAGTTGGTCTCTGCCCAGCAGTACACTGTGTATGAGAGAGGATAGGCATGTGTGTGTGTGTGTGTGTGTGTGTGTGTGTGTGTGTGTGTGAGAGAGAGAGAGAGAGAGTTCTTTTATGTATTATTTTTTAAATATGGAACATTTCATGAATTTGTGGGCTATCTTGCACAAGGGCTATCCTCATCTACTCTTTATTATTTTACATTTTTTATCTGTTGCCAAAGCACGCACTGTGCTGCAGTTCTATAGAGGGGAGGAAGGAGGAGACAGAAGCTGGCATCAAGGAGCGGTGGGACTCCTTGCGGTAAGGACCTCTATCCTTCAGGACCAGAGAGCATCCTTCATTGCACTAAGAAGCTGAGGCGCAGAGAGAGGGCGTGACACTCCAGAGGTCGCACAGCACAGCTCAGGATCCAGAGTTCTCTGTCCTCAAGGCAGCTTTTTATTCAAAGCCTGACGTTTATCAGAGGCCTCAATGAAAGAGCTCCTTTCGCTGTGAGCCAGAGGGGTCATCAACCCACTGCATCGTGTGGTGAAACTGAAGCTAGTCTGATGGACTTCATTGGAGAACACTCTCAGTGTCTTTACAATTCATCTCTCACCTCCAGGGCTGTCCTGGAGTCAGTGTCACCCAAGACACTGACTTCCTGACTTCTGAAGTGCACACAGTACTCAGGCCACGCCCCCTTGTCAGACTGTGAGTTTCTGAAAGACCGCCTCACTGTGCCAGCCCCAAGCACACAGTAGGACACTCAAACTACGTTGAATATATGAATAAATAAGGGAGTGGATACGTTCCCATTAGTCCGATGGATGAATGGACCAGTAATTCTCCAGTAAAAGTCCTGTTTAATGTTACACACAGTTTCTTGTGCCCGGAGTAAAGAATGGACAATTAAATCTGAACTCTCTGCTCTCGTAATAAACTGTTAAATCAAGTCATACCCTTTAAAACTCTCACAAACAGCCAACAAACCAGGTAACTCTGTTTCTATTTTTTTACAGATGCACCAAGATGCAGAGCCGTACTGAATCTGGGGCTTAGCTCAGCTGATGGAGTGTTTACCCAGCATGCACAAAGCCCTGGTTGCATCCCCAGCACTGCACAAACCCAGTAATCCCAGCACTTGGGGGATGGAGGATGGAGGGTGGAAAACTCAAGATCATTTTCTGCTATATTGTGAATTTGGGAGCAGTCTAGGCTGTATGAGATCTTATCTCTAGAAAACATAAAAGGCAAGGCATGGTGGCACCCAGCCTTAATCCAGTACAAGGAGGCAGAGGCCAACAGATCTCTGTGAATTTGAGTCCAGACTTCTACATACTTCTGTGTGTCTCTGTGTGTATGATTTTTGTTTTTAATTTATTCTCTCATATATTATGCTCTGACCACCATTTTCCCTTCCTCCTTTCCTCCTAGCCCCCCCCCCATCTGTTCCTCTTCCATTTCCCTTCAGAGAAGGGTAGGCTTCTCAAGATACCAACTAAACATGGGCATATCAAGTTGCAGTAAGACTAGGTACCTCTCATTATATTAAGGCTGGATGAGAGCGGGCAGTGGTGGCACACGCCTTTAATCCCAGCACTTGGGAGGCAGAGGCAGGCGGATTTCTGAGTTCGAAGCCAGCCTGGTCTACAGAGTGAGTTCCAGGACAGCCAGGGTCTATAGAGAGAAACCCTGTCTCAAAAAACCAAAAAAAAAAAAAAAAAAAAGGCTGCATGAGGTGACCTGGTAGGAGGAAAGGGGTTCCAAAAGCAGGCAAAAGAGACAGAGACAGCCCCTGCTCCCACTGTTAGGAGTCACACAAGAAGATCAAGCTACAGAACCATAACATATATGCAGAGGACCTAGGTCAGAGTCATACAGGCCTCCTGCTTGGCAGTACATTCTCTCTCATTTTCAAAGATTTACTTTTTGTTTATATATGTGCCTGCTGTATGTATGTTCGCCAATATGTAGGTACCTGGGAAGCCAGAAGAGGGCATCAAGTCCCCTGAAACTAGAGCTACAGGTAGCTGTGTGCACCTGATATGAGTGCTGGGAACTGAACTCAGGTCTTCTACAAGAACAACAAGAGTTCTTAACCACTGAGCCATCTCTCTCTAACCCTCTACATAATATTTCTTAAAAAGAGCCAGTGACATCATATCAGACCTCGAAGTCCAGGCTTGGTGGTATGTGCTGCCGTGACAGGTGACATCAGGAAGTTTCCTCATGGCCTCACTGCAAATTGCCCTCACATTGTGGTCCGAAGGCAGAGTCCCCTAAGTCAGGCAGGTTAGCTGAAGTGTCTGATTATCCCAGAATAGCATCTCTCGGTTCCCTGAAAGCCACAGAAACATCCAAGCAAGCCACCTGTGGGAACCTTGATGCACCTCAGGCCTTGATAGCACACAGCCAGCTTCAGAGAGCCCCTGTCATTCACTCTGTTCTAAGGGCATCTATACAATCTTGTGTAGTCTGAGTTTCCTCCTCCAGGGTGTGAAACCAAGACCTGATCTCATCTGTCCAACATGGGGGTGCCACATTCAGCTCTTCCCCCCACCCCAGGGTTTGAAATCGCCCCTTACCAGATGGGTGAAGAGGGGTTGGTAAAACAGAGACTCGCCTAAGGTCCTACAGCTGTGAGTCTCTGACTACAACTTAAATTCAAACACCCAACGGCAGAGCCCTTCCTCTTTCCCTTTGTGGCAAAGCATCTGATACCACCCTGCTAGTCTGACCAAAGGTCAAAGGTGACACCTCTTAGAGTCTAATGTAAGCCCTGGAGTAGGGAAGTTAGGTTTTCTGGGAAATGTTTCTGAATTTCCATTTCCTCTTCCAAAAAAAAAAAAAATCTGAATAACGGTAACGACGCAGCACACGCACGCACTGCGCACGCACACACACAATCGCGTATCCACGAAGTTAAAATTAACTTTGGATTAACTCCAGGCTTTACCAGCCGAGAGCTCCTCCATAGTCTTGGTAACACTCTGTGACTCCCTTTGGTCACTGTAAAAGGATAACAACAGGATCTACATCACCAGGCCAGTACAGTCTGATTGATTGGCATGTGTACAGCCATTTTAGATTCTTATCGATGCTTTTCAGGGTTCAGATGAGGAGCGCATGTGGGGAAATCACAGGGGAATGTGGGCCTAATGGTTGCTTCTTGATGATGCTGTCTCACCGCAGCTCCCAGACACCTACAATGGACATCACTAGCTGCTTTTGAATCCCACTCAGCTCCTTCCCCCTACCCTCACTCTCTCCCACTGTCCAATTTTGCTGAGGAATTAGCATCTCACAAAGGCAGGATCAGTTACAGTCTAAGTCACTGTGACAATTTGGTTTTTTATTAAAGATGTTTAATTTTTAATTGTGTGTCGATTTGTGCACATGAGTTCAGCTACCCACAGGAGAAGGTGTCAGACCTCCCGCAGCAGGATTTGTAGGTAGATGTGAGTGCCGATGTGAAAGCTGGGATCTAGACTCAGGTCCTCTGCACGAGCAAGAGCAGTGTGCGCACTCAACTTAGCCACGTCTCCAGCCTGCCTCACAGTGATTTTGATCCCGCGGCCATGACTGGAGCAGAAGTGAGCACAGATCCCAGTTCTGACCAGATAGAGGAGTAGGAAAGTGTGTTAGGGGTTTCTGGCTGCCTCCCTCACCCCATATTGGCATGTGTTCACAGAATCAATAACTTCAGCTGCCATCTTGAATCAGCCCTAGAACAATGAGAAGCAAGAGACACAATGGCCTCTGTTAGCAGCCTCTGGGCTTCTTGTTTTGTGACAGATGATGCATTCAGTCATTATTGAAATCCATTTAGGCTTGATTTTTCTGGTTCTTGCAAACAAAGCAAGACAATGAATGCAGCTCTTGGCTCCCCTCACCTTCCTGTCACAATCGATTGCTCTCAACCAATCTTCCTCCCCATCTCTCATCATATTTGAGAGCAGCTTTTTAAAAAGTAAAACACTTTGTGTCTCCTCTCTGTCTTCTTCTCTTAAGAAAGGGTCTCACTGTGTAGCCTTGGCTAGCCTGAAACTTACAATGTAGACCAGGCTGGCCCCAAACTCATAGAACTCAGCCTGCCTCTGCCTTCCAAGTGCTGGGATTAAAGGCATGCACCACCACAGCCAACCAATCTTTCTACTCCTTCTGAAGGAAGTAAGGGAACCTGCTTTGTCTAGACAAGTTCTTCAGACACAGAATAGGTTTGATAAGTATTTCTTGAATAGATAAGAAAATATTCTGCTCCTTGAATTATCCTTTAGATATGTCTGGACAAAATGTCTGTCCCTGAAGCGTTGGATTGAAACAGGAATTCTAGAAGATTCTTGCTAAGTTTTATGAGCTATTAAGGTTCGCTGTTAAGGAAACAACATTGTCATATTTTGGATTATGTTTCCAGTTTTGACATCTGAGCCATCTAGGCATTAAGGAGAAACAGGGCAAAATACTTTCCAGAAAAGTCAGCTTGGAAGTGTGGGAAAGCTATCAAGGTAGGAAAAAAACCTGAGCTAGCTGAGATTTGAAAGAGGAAGGTTTCCCACTGAAGGGGGGCCCTGAGCCTGGCAGAGCACAGGGGCCTGCTGTGCCCTAAGGCATTTTCAATTCTAAAGAGGTGGCTGAGAGACTAGGGCATCCTGGAATATCTGTGTAGAGAAAAGTGTCAGAGTTTGGGGTTTGTGATGAAGACCTTTCAAGCCCTGAAGGCCTGTTCTCAAGTGCAAGCAAGCGTGTATGTGTGTGTGCATGCACACAAGGGAACTGTTGGGAAACCAGGACTCACACAGACCCTGGCCCAGCTTTTGCATTAGATGGTACCTGGGTATCCAAGAGGGTTCCAGACCTGCAACATAACAAACATGTCAAGTGATCAGGTAATCCTGGAGAGGGAAATTCATCTTCAATCTATTCTCACAAGCCATGTTATAATGACTCATGGCCAAAGATAACTAGTTACAGAACAGGACAACTGTATAAATACCGGAAGAAACAACACACAATAGAAAAGAACCCTAAGATTACAGCTTATAGCTTGGACTTTGAAAGGTTTGCTGTCACCAGGCCAGGAGGCAGAGGTGAAGTGGAAACTTATAGTTTCTTTGAAAGTCACTTGTGTCGGATGGTGTTTTACTGGGACAGACATGTGAAGGAGTGTTTTCCTGAAGCAGACAGAGGTGAAGAGATGTTTTGCTAAAGCAGACACGTGAAAGGACACTGATAATAAAAGAAAAAGACCCATCAGACAATAGACCATGCTGGATGGTATTGGTATGCCTCACCATTCCTTAATGGTCATCGTTTGTCATGACTTCACAGAAAGAAACACACCAAAATCTTCTGTGGTGTTCTAGTGGCTTCTTGCCACTTTGATGGCAATTGACAAAGTGATATCAGCTGATACAGAGTCATGTAAAGTATTACTAAGACATGACCCATGAGAAGACACGGGATGTTTAGAGAAAATATAAATAAGACTCAACAGACAGTGACAGGGTAGAGGGGGGAGACTGGCTTATATAGATAGCTTTACATTGTGTCTTTTTAGTTATTTATTTATTTTTAATTTTTAAAAATTTTTATTGGTTATTTTGTTTATTTACATTTCAAATGTTATCCCCCTTCCTGGTTTCCCTCTGAAACCCCCCCATTCCATACGCCCCTGCCCCTGTCTCCACGAGGGTGCCCCCCACTCCCATCCACCCACCCACTCCCACCCCATGGCCTTAGCATTCCCCTATGATAGGGCATCAAGCCTCCCCAGAACCAAGGCCATTATTCCCTTCCCATGGATTCCAGACAAAGCCATCCTCTGCTACATATGCGGCTGGAGCCATGGGTTCCTCCTATGTACTCTTTGGTTGGTGGATTAGTTCCTGGGAGCTCTGGGGTTCTGGTACATCATGTCTTTGTCTTCGCTGATCTTCACTTTGTTGAGAGAGACATCAGCAGAGAATTTCTCCTGGTGTCTCTGCTGATTCTGGTTCGCTCCTGCTGACTCAAGCCGATTGGACAGCGGCCTGGCTGTTTCTGCTGGGTCGTGCCACCACTGCTGATTTATGCCTGCTATCCTGACACTACTGAACTGAACTGCTAAAATCCTAACAACACAAATGAAATTTGCTCCAAAAAACTATTTCTCAACAGGTCTATTTCCCCTGTGTCCTAATAACCTTTCTTTTCCACTACCTCTGGTGGGTGATGGGCTAAAAGAGAGATGAAAACATTTAAAAATCCATAATAAATAGGGCTTAAAAAATTTAAGCCTACACAAGGCAGCTGGATTTCTATGAGTTCACAGTCAGCCTGCTCAACAAAGCAAGTCCAGGACAGCCAGGGCTTGTTACGCAGAGAATCCCTGACTCAAATAACCCTGCCTCCCAAAAAGAGAAAGAAAGAAGAAAGAAAAAAAGAGTAAGTATTTTAACAGAGAACTACAAAAAAAAATAGAAAATATTAAACTAAAAAAATAGAATTTAAAAAATGTTTTCAGAGACTGGGGAGACAGCTTAGTTGGTTAAATGCTTGCAGTGCAAACATGAAGATCTGAGTTCAGATTCCCAGACCCAAGGAAAGCGGGGGTCAGTCAATAGTGTGTGTCTCTGATCCCATAGGTGAGCAGACAGGTGAGGATAAAAGAGTCCCCAGTATTACATTAGGCTACAGTCCCCAAAAGCTCATAGACCAGCTGTCCTGGAATATTAGCTTTGAATAAGTGACCCTGCCTCAGACAATATGGGAGGCAAGGACTGACACACAAGATTGTCCTCTGACATCCAAATGAGCATGGGCATGTGTGTGCATGCATATACACACACAGACACAGTACACAACACACATCACACATATACACACACACATATACACACATACACATATGTACACATACACAGAGAGAGGAGAGAGAGAGAGAGAGAGAGAGAGAGAGAGAGAGATTTCTTTGACTGAAAAAAGACTTAGTAAATCTTTTCGAAAGGAAGAGAGAAGAAAAATATTCAGGATAAACCCCAGGAAGGAAACACTGAAGTTGTGTAGAGCGGATGATAGACATGAAGGATCTAGAGGATCTAGTCAGGAAGTCCCAGTGTCTCCTGAGAGCGCCAGTGGTGGACGGCAGCCAATGGCAGGGCATAGTGTTGAAGAGGCAATGGCTGAAAGCTTCCAAAACCAAGAAAAGTTCAACTGTCAGTAAGCAAACTCATTCCATAAGAATCAACAAGAATAAGCTCACGACACAGCAGTGCTTCTCAGAATCACTCTCAGAAAGAAAAATCTTAAAGGCAGCTGTACAGAAGAAAAAGGATGTTTCATTTTTAAAGGAGCAATGGAGGTCTAAATGACAGTGGACTTCTCAACAGAAATAACAAGAATCAGAAGGTGGCGGACCGTTTCCGTCCACACTGAGGAGAAAGGATCTGTGCCGGCATAGAACTCCATGCCAAGAGGAAAGTTCCTCTGTGAATCAAAGTGGGAGGATGAAGGGATGGCTCAGCAGTTAAGAGCCCTTGCTGCTCTTGCAGACTACCCAGGTTTGATTCACAGCACCCACATGGCAGTTCCAAACGTCTGTGACTCCAGCTCCTAGAATTCGATACCCTTTTGTGGCCCATGGGCGCCAGGCACATAAGTGGTGGATATACATAAGTGATGTACAGACAATACATTCATACACATAAAATAAATCTCAAAAGAATAAAAGTGAAATAATAACATTTCGGATCAATGAGAGTATTGGACGCCATAAAATCCAACCTCTGAAGGAAATGTCAAATGGCGTTCTCTCTCCTTTGTCTTTTTCAGAACTTCGAAACACTAAACGTTCATCATGCTAAGCAAATGCCCTACCACTGAGCTACATGCTCAGACTGTTCTCCCCCCACCCCCATTTTTCATGTTGAGACAGGGTAGCAGTACTAAGTTGCACAGTCTAATCTCGAACTCACTCTGAAACCGGACAGATCTTAAACTTGTAATCCTCCTGCCTCAGTATGAGTCATTGGTCTTACAGGCTTGCAACGCAAGGCCTAGCTTGAATGTCATTCCTCCACAAATATAATATGATCCTATCTGAAAAATCAAAGCTGGAAAGGCAATAAAAAGTGGAAATATGTAAATGAGTTTTAAAAACTGACGGCGGCAAATAAAAAGAATGAGATCTAGAAAGATGACTTAGTAGTCAGGCCCACAGCCACACTGCTTTGGCAGAGGGTGAGTTTGACTTCCGGCTCCCACACTACACAGCTCATAACCTCTTACGATCCCAGCTCCAGGGGATCCGAAGCCCTTTTCTGCCACTATGGCCACCTGTACTCATGCTCACATAGGCTCACACACTCCTACACAGACACACATGCACTTGCATACCTAATAATAAAAGAAATCTTATTAAAATACCCCATGATCTTTGAAATAAAGACAGACCGAACAAAAATCACTTGTATCACATTGTGAGTGTCATAAATGTACCACAGATGTCTTGAAGAATTATCTGAGAAGGAAGTAGAAGCGTTTCCTAGTACTGGACTGTCAGAGATCAAACACACACGGTGGGATCTCTAGGGGGTAAGAATACTCTAACCTCACAGAGGAGGAAATGGAGTGATTACAAAGTATCCACTCCAAAAAAAAAAAAAAAAACAAAGAGGAGAGGGACAACTAGAAAATACTAGGATAGAGATCTAAGTTCATTGTTGCCAAGGTTGAGTTTAGATGTAAATCGAACTAAGCGCATTTGGTGGTTGAATGAGGAAAGTCCCCATAGGGTCAGGTGTGTGAACACTTGGTCCCCAGGTGCTGTGTGGGAAGGTGACGGAACCTCTTAGGAGTTAGAACCTTGCTGGAGGGTGTGGGCTTTGAGGGTTTATACATCCTCCCTCTCTTCCCTCTCTCTCTTTGTCCCTTTCTTCCTCCCTCTCTCCTTCCCTCCTCCCTCCCTCTCTCCTTCCCTCCCTCCTTCCTTCCTCTTTGCTGTTGAGATGTTATCCTCAGATCCCTGTTCCTGAAGCTTTACCATTAGGCCTTCCCTCCATGATGGACTCTTAGCTTTTTTTGTAACCATAAGCCAAAATAAATACTTTTTTGTCTAAGTTGCTCTCGGGCATGGTATTTTATCACAGGAACAGAAAAGTAGCATACACGGATCAATGTCAAAGCAAGTTTAACAGGTTGAATTTTCAAAACAACTCTATTATTTACCTGAGTATGTCCAAAACACAAAGCTAAAAACAGACTGGGAGCAAAGAATGGAAAATGAAAGGCCGTGCAGCCCCCAGCCACAGAAAAAGCGGGGAGATAGATAAATGGATTTCAATAACAAAGCATTGCTAAAGAATTAATTTTAGGGCTTGAAGGGATGGCTCAGTGCTTAAGAGCACTGGCTGTTCTTACAGAAGTCCTGAGTTCAATTCCAGTACCCACATTGTGGCTCACAACCATCTATAACCATAGTCCCATGGTATCCAATGCCTTCTTCTGGTGTGCAAATGAACATACAGACAAGACGCCCACATAAATAAATAAATAAAATAGGTCTTTTAAAAAGAATTAATTTAAAATTCTAGTCACTGAGAAGATAGGAAATACTAACTTCAATGCAGCTAACAACTTAACCTTTAAAAAAAAAAATCTATAAAGCAAAAAATGTACCAAACTATAAGATAAGATAAAATTCCACAAATGTATAGGAGAAAACTATACAGCGTTTTTTTTTAATTTCATATAAACAAGGAACAGTTACTACATGCAAAGCACTTTTCCAAACACTGTACATATGTTAGCTTCTTTAATCTTCGCAGGAGGCCCAGGCAGCAGCTGTTCTTACTTACTAGACACAGCTTCGGAAATACTAAGAGCTTCATTAATTTGCCCTAAGTCACAGAAACAGTAAGCATCAGGGCGGAGACTCAAAACCAGGCATTCGTCCCAGGAATAATTATTTACAAACTCCCCGAGAATCCTTTAACTCAGTCAAGTTGACACCTAAAATCAACCATCACAGATGTATGGGGAGAGTGGAAGAGGGCTCCAGATGTGGAGCCTGGGAAAAATAAAAAGGAAACCAAGGCTAGAACATGGGGGTGTCATTTACATTAATCTCTTAGTAACTTTAAAAAAAAAAATGGGTAATACAAGGTTGAAATGAGACCACAGCGGTTTGTGGACTAGAAGCTGCTGTTCAAATGTTAGGTTTTTATTATCTGACATCTGATCTGTCAGATCTGTCTTTATTTGTGGGTGACCTGTGAGTTTGTGACATGTGCCTTTGTGGGGATCCTTTTCATTTGCTTCTGCATACAGGTAGAGTCTGAACAGTTGCTGAATTGTATTACAGTCTAGACAGCTGAGTGCTAAAATGTGTGTGTAAACACAATCGGAGTTAACCATACTATAAGGTCACATGCCGTTGGCCCTTCAGTGTCCTTTTAGCCCACACAGACTCCGGGTGTCAATAAAGACTTGCTGAATGATGGGATGAACTTCTGCAGGCCACTAAACTTCTCCTGCCTCCCAAGCTATCTGCTGCCTCCGCGGACTTCAGGGGGCAGTATAGGGCATAGCCTTTGGAGAGCTTTTTGAATTATAGACACAACTAAATAAATGTCGGGCATCATTAAGAATCTCAAATGAGGCGGGAATCCCGACTAGTCTGCTTTATGTTGCTTTGTGTGGTGTTAACAATAAAAGCTAACATTTATTGAGGGTTTGCTCTGGGCTGGGCACCAAGCCAAGCCCTTGCTCACAGCAACTTCAGAGGCAGAAGCAGAGGGGCCAAGAGTAACAGTGCCAGTTTGCCTGAGGGCATATCCAGGCTCCACCCAGCACTGCTGTGAGTCCCAGACAACTGCCTGTCATGCCTTAGTTTCTCCTCCGTAAAGGGGAAGTTGAAGACAATACCAGCTTTAAGAAAGCTGTGATTGTTAATAACAAATATACTATTAATAATTTGAAAACTATTTTGGGAAATGATATTATTATTTTGTTGCTATCAATAAATCAAAATATTTCAAATCCTTACTGGTGCACTCTATGTGACACCTGGCAAACACTGTGTAGAGTGCTGAGACATTTTGACTTACTAACGGTGGTACATGAGTTGTAAGTGTGAAGTCCTCTAGCTGTTGATGGGGTCTCCCTGACACTCCTGCAACCCGGAGCCCATGCTCTTTGAGACCCTGCATTAGCTACTTTACAATTTGCTGGTTCAAAATATCTGATAAAAGCAACTCAGGAAGAAAGCATTCGTTTTGGCTCACAGTTCAAAGGTACCGTCCATCAAAGCAGGAGTGCGAGGCGGCTGGTCTCAACTACGCACAGTCAGAAAGCAGAGAGGGATGCATGGTTTTTTGTTGTTTTTTAACAAAGCCTATGATCTCATCAGTGATGGTTATTTTAATTGTCAACTTGACACAGTTGAGGAAAGACTGTGTGGCTCAGGTTCATCTGTGGGTATGTCTATGGAAGATTGTCTGCATTATATTAAATGATGCAGGAATATCCTGCCCACTGTGAGCAGCATCAATCCCTAGACTTGGATGCTATACTATATAATAATGCAGAAAGTGAGCTCAATAGTGAGATGTGTGTACAATCATTTCTCCAAACCTCCGGTTTTGGATGAGTTATGACCAGTTGTTTTTAAGTTCTTAGTACCCTTGGCTTCCTGTTATGATGGACTGTAACCTGGAATTGTGAGCTAAAATTAATGCTTTCTCCTCTAAGCTGTTTTCTGTGAGGGTATTTTTTTTTTTTTATCATAGCAACAAATGAAATTGGGACCCACATTACCAACATTTTAGGTGGGTCTCCCTCCTCAGTTAATCCAGTCAAGGAACCCCTCATGGACATTCCCAGGAGTTATTCTAGATCCTGTAAAGTTGCAATTGATAGATCCCTACTAGTAGCCCCCAACAGCAATGGCAGAAGCACCAGTCACTGGCTGAGCCTGTTTCAAGGCTTTGTCAAGACCAGAACTCTCCATTTCCCTTGCAGCAGTCGTCCTTGACATGCTTAGGACCTGACCTTTCCTGAAGGAGATGTTCTCTAGAGGCCTTTGGCCCAACATGGTGCCCATCTCTTTCTCACTAACACCCAAAAGAAACAAAGAATATCCACAGAAGCATTTCTCACTCAGACAGCAACCGTAACATCCTGCTCACCAATACCTCCAGCTACCACCGCGTGGCCTCTGGTCCCAGCTGCAGATTGCTCGTGGAATGTTTATTTCTGGCAAATGCTTGAGATGAGCAGCGGCAGCTGGGACAATCTGGATTGACCTTCACAGGACAGTGGGTCGCCACCCTTGCAGAAGCAAGTGGGGAACCAGCTAGCTCTATGTAGGCTCTTGTGGGTGGCTGCCCCAGCCTGGTAGGCACTTATTCCTCGGGGATAAGGCAAGCCCCTTAGTTCTGCAGCAGAAATATAGGTAGAAGAGAAAAAGCTCTCTTCTTCTGGATGCTCTGTTTAGTGATGCTGGCCAGGAAGTCTGTCTGGAGGCACAGATCAGAGAGTAACTGTTATTACTAGTCCTACAGTCAGGAACGTTTTTCGTGGTTTGTTTGTGTCTGTGTTTGCCTTGGGTCTCATCTTTCAAGATTAACCATGAAGCTGTGGATGTTGGGTGACCTCTTTAACATCCTCCCAGGTCAACAGCATCCACCAAGAGGGTGGCTGGCTCTCAGCTAAACAGACAGATAGGACCTGCTGATTTTTGTGGCATTCTCAGTTGTCCCTGCATGGGTTCCTGCATCATAATTCCTCCAAGTCCCCTATTAAGGTATCCACTCTGCTCAGAGATCTTGGGGAAGAAAAAGATTTAACAAGTATGCTCCCATTTGAGTAAGTAACTGATAATAGTTTCAGATTGACGTCTGTTTGTTGTGTGTGTGTGTGTTTGTTGTGTGTTTGTGTGTGGTGTGTTGTTATTGTGTTGTGAGTGTGTGTTGTTGTGTGTGTGTGTGTGGTGTGTGTTGGAGTGTGTTTGTTGTGTGTGAGTTGTGTATGTTTGTGTGTGGTGGTTATGTGTGTGTGTTTGTGTGTGTGTTGTGATGTTTGTGTGTGTGAGAGGTGTGTTTGTGGTGTGAGTGTGTGTTGTGTGTGGGTGTGTGTTTTGTGTGTGTGTGTGTGTTGTATGTTTGTGTGTGTGAGGTGTGTTATGTGTGTGTGTGTGTTGTGTGTGTAGTTTGTGTGTGTGTGTGTTGTATGTTTGTGTGTGTGAGAGTGTGTGTTTTGTGTGTGTGATGTTGTGTGTTATGTTGTGTGTGTGGTTGTGATGTGTGTGTATTGTGTGTGTTTGTGTGTGAGTATGTGTATGTTTGTGTGTGTGAGAGTGTGTTGTTTGTGTGTGTGAGTAGTGTGTATGTTTGTGTGTGTGAGTTGATGTTGTGTGTGATGTGTTGTGTGTTTGTGTGGTGTGTGAGTGTTTATGTTGTGTGTGTTGTGTAGGTGGGGGTGTGTTGTGTGTGTTGTGTGTGGTGTGTGTATGTTTGTGTGTGTTGGTGTGTGATGTGTGTGTGTTTGTGTGTGGTGTGTGTGTTTGTGTGTGTGAGAGTGTGTGTTTGTGTGTGTGTGAGTGTGTGTATGTTTGTGTGTGTGTGAGTGTGTTATGTGTGTGTGTGTTTGTGTTTGTTTGTGTGTTCCTCTTCAGGACCAGAGATGGACCCTTAAAGGTCAGGATGTCCAACATTTCTGAACATTCTAGGCATTTGCCCAGGCGTGAGTGGGTCTGAAGACAGTGCAATAGGCGTAGACGGGAGACGCCATCAATGCTGCACTCATCCCTGGGTTCAAATCCTGCCTCTGCCACTTTCTGTCTGAAACCCGAGACAAGGTGCCTTATAAATCATACCTCTATAAACCATAGACTCTATAAACTCTTAGACTGAGTTTTTATGCAAGTCACGGGCTGAGTGTAAGTAGTTTTCTCTGGGAAAGGCAAGGTAATGCCAGAATGAGAAAGAAAGGCCACCCAGGATATGGCCATAAGTAGGATGCCACTGCTGGAACATGTCACACTGGCTTCCCTGGAAGACTGTGTAAATCACTCCTTAGAGTCATCTCTCAAGAGAGTATGAGTCTGGGCCTTGCCTCCCTTAGCTCCCCTCAGCGACTGACTGAGACTGGCTCCCGTTAATTACCCAGCATGCATAGCCTGCAGACAGAGCTCTAAGTTGTAGATAAAGTTCATAGGATCCAGCACTCACAGGAGCGGAGAATTCCAAGAGCAGAGAGTGCTGAGAGGGAACAGGGGTTTCTTGCTGGCAAGGGGGTGAATGGAGTCCTGTAGAGCACTCCGTGGAGCCCTGGTCCGTGACCAGTGAGTACCAGCCATGGATGCTGGTCTGCTATTCATATTCTGGGGTGTACTTGGGTGTGCCTCCTGTGGTTTAAGAGCGAAGTAGGAAACCAAGCAAGGAAAAACAGGAGTTGTTTCTCAGAACCTTGTAGGCGGGACTTAGATCTGCATGCAGAAGACTGGAGTGCAGGACTACATAGCAGAAATCCTAAGGTAGGAGGAAGGTGTCGTCTTGACAGAAGTTTGAGCAATGTCCACAGAGTACCCAGCATCCCAGAAGCAAGAGTGGTGTCTCGGGTGGCCCATTAGCAGCCAATCCCCTCCTGACTAGATGAGGGTGCATAGCCTCCCTTCTCTCTGCTCACTTCTTAAAGCCTTTAAAAAAAATTTTTTTTAATTGTGTGTGCCCAGGAGTGCCGGTGTCCTCCGATCCCTTGGGGCTGGAGTTATAGGCAGTCGTGAGTAGCTTGTCATGGTGCTGGGAACCAAACTCAGGATTTCTGCAAAAAGCAATCTGGCTCTTAACTGCTGAGCCATCTCTCCAGCCCCTTAAGCCATTTCACTACCTATGAAATGAAGACCACACTTCACTATAGCACTGACAGCTCTCTGTAACTTGACCTGGAGTGATGTCACTGTACTTAACTCTAGCAAACCACCCTCAAAACTCTAAGATTTGTTTCCTTAGAGTTTGTTTTTTTAAAACGTGAAAATGTAAAGGTTTTGACTGTGACCCAAAGGGTGGCCAAAGACTGTCCTTTGGGGGGATCTGTCCCTGACACTTTAGACATGGTTGCCATGACTTATATTCTCCCTTACAACGTGGCACTTGAAAGCAGGAGAAAGAATCACAAGGCTCAGTGCCGCCCTGAAGAATCATAACACAAAGCTGCTCTAAGCACGCCCACAAGGCTCTTTTAGGAGTGAGTTCTCAGCTGTGATGTGGGTTTGGACTGTGCTGGGCATACACAGTGTTATTCCTGGTGTGTGTGTGTGGTGTGTGCGTGGTGTGTGTGTCTGGGTGTGTGTATGTATGTATGTTTGCATGTGTGTGTGTGTATCTGGGTGTGTCTGTGATGTGGGTGTGTGTTCATGTGTGGTCTGGGTGTGTGTTCTGGGTATGTCTGGGTGTCTGGGGTGGGGTGTCTGTAGTGTGTGTGTGTGTTTATGTGTGTCTGGGTATGTCTGTCTGTGTCTGGGTGTGTTTGAGTGTTGTGTGTGTCTGTGTGGTGTATCTGTGTGTTTGTGTGTGTTAGTGTGTTGGTGTCTCTGTCTGTGTGATGTGTGTCTGTCAGTTTGTGTGGTGTGTGTGTTTCTGTGTAGTGTGTCCATGTGTGTGTGTGTCTGTCTGTGGTGTGTATGTGTGTGTTTGTGTGTATGTGTTTGCTGTGTGTGTGTGTACCTGGGTGTGTCTGTGGTGTATGTGTGTTTATGTGTGTCTGGGTATGTCTGTCTGGGTGTGTCTGGGTGTGGTGTGTGTCTGCGTGGTGTATCTGTGTGTTTGTGTGTGTTAGTGTGTTGGTGTCTCTGTCTGTCTGATTGTGTCTGTCAGTTTGTGTGGTGTGTGTGTTTCTGTGTATGTGTCTATGTGTATGTCTGTCTGTGGTATATATGTGTGTGTGTGTGTGTGTGTGTGTGTGTGTGTGTGTTCTGATCATGACTCCTGAAACCCACAGGTGATGGCAGATCTGGATATTCCTCCCCTGCTAACACAGAGGCTGAAAACAAGGCTCAGACCAAAGAAGTTGCTCACAAGGGACTCTGTCAGGATACAAGATATGTTTCCCCAAATACACCAGGGGGAACAGACCCTGGGAGGTCCAGAAGCCTGAAACTGGTTTTGTCCTGTTCCCATATATCTGCCACCTCTAACTTTTATCCTGTATGGTACTCTTAGTGTTTGTTTGTTTTTGAGACAGGGTCTCAGATAGCTCAGACTGGCCTCATCCTGTACCTATTCTTTAGATATTCCTGACTCCAGACCCTCCTGTCTCCACCTCCCAAGTACTGGGATTGCAGGTCTTCTTCACACTCCACACACTTTAGGCAGTGTAATAGATTGAACCAGGGCCTTGTGTCGCTGGGCAATCGCTCTACCACTGAACCACATCGCCAGACCCTCCACCTCCCCACCCCAGCACACTGAGCCTTTGTTGGTTTGCAAACTCTAGTATGTTTGCAATTTCCCCTGCTTAGAATTCCCACTCCTCCCTTGAAGAGCTCCCTACTGCAAGGCCCACTCAGCTGTGACCATCCTCCTGACTCTCTCACATGCTCCCAGAACTCCCCACCACAGCCCCATTGCCCATGCTGACCAGAAACTCATAAAGCTTAGAACTTGGGACTCAGAATCTGCAGTCAGGCAAGACTAGGTTCAAATCCTGGGTGTGCTCTTTTCAAGTTCTGTGCCCTGACTAGTTTGTGTCTCGAATAGAAGGCTTCCAGATACTTCATAGATGACAAAGGGGTCTGAGATGAGAAAGCACCTAGACCAACAAGCAGCCAGTCAATGGCAGCGTCTTTTTGGCCATTACTGTCCACAGTTGCTCTTTTCCTAGACTCGGAGCTTTGAGGGGAGCTGGGAATCACATCTGGTTTGCTCCTGCAATCTCAGCATGATGCTCAGAGAATGCATTAGAGGGTGGCTCAGCAGTTGGTTGCTAGCCACACTGTGCCCTGGCCCTGAACCCTGCCTGCATGGCAGTTCTTCTCTGCCCAGATCATTGCTAATGTGACTGCTGCCCAAGGGTCCTCACTAAGTCTGTCTTCATCTTTACATGTTCAGACAGACCCTAACTTTTCATGGCCACTTCCTGACATCTCAGCCCAGTCACCTTCAGTGTGGAAGTCTTGAAAGCCTCTCTAAGAAAATGAACTGGTTATGAACAGCATTTAGTTCATGGTAAGTGCTCTGTTGAGGGTAACTCAAGTACAGTGTTGCTATTGCCATGGTGGTTTTTCATGAGATGATTCTTTTTACTTGTTTATTTTTAAGACAGGGTTTTCATGTAGCCCAGGCTGGCCTCAAACTCCCCAAGTAGCCAAAGAGGATGTCTGGTCCTACCACCTTGACTCCCAAGTGCTAAGACAACAGGCATGCACTACTGTGTTGATATCTGGCTGTGGTTTTTCCCATCATCTCTGATGTCAAAGGTTTTGATTACCTAAGTCTCATATGTGCACTGCCCTAGACAGGACATCTATATGAACCCTCTTCCAGGGCTCTGGGAACATTCTAGAAAAGGAGGTAGAAAGAATGTAAGAGTCAGAAACTGAGGAGGAGAGCTGTGAGATACTTCTGGACACAACAGGACATGGCTATTGCACTCAGGGACTCAAAGCAGCTATGGTTACCTACACAAACCTGATCAAGCCAGTCCAGTGGGGCATGATGGTGCACTCATAAGGGACCTCTAGTCCCAGCCCTCATAAGGTAGAGGCAGGCAGATCTCTGAGTTCAAGGCCAGCCTGGTCTATGGAGCAAGTTCTAGGACAGCCAGAGCTACACAGAGAAACCCTGTCTCAGAAAAACAAAACAAAAATCAAGCCAGCCTGGCATGGGTGATGCCCGTAGGCGTCCTGAGACCCTATGCCTAGTTAAAGAGATACTGAAGACTGGTGTTTTCTGCAGAGAGGAGAGTCGGTTTTCTTGTGGGTAGGCCGCTGATAAGTTCCCGTGCTCACAATGGATAGGATGAATGATCATTAAGAAGATAAAAGGACAAGAGGCTGAGAGGGCAAGTCTGGTGGGGGGTGGGGAGGATCTGAGGTGAATGGAAGGGAGATTCGAGGGGGCCACGAACAAGATAGAACAAAGAAAGAATGCATTTTAAACATTCACAAATCCAGAGGGGGCAGGAGTGACCTCTAAGTTAGGATGTTGACCTTACCTGACAGGGTTTCAGGCCGTCTATATTCTCTGTACCCTTTGCCTCCCTTTTCCTCTGCCGTGCGTGTCTTGTTTGTGCTAAGGACATATTTCTTTCCTTTGATATCTTTCCTGCAAATGCTGAACATATTTGTGGCTTGAGAAACAGAGATCTCAGAATAACTGCCTGGTGCAGTCGAGACCGTGCAAGGCTTACTCGCTACCCTCAGCAGCGAGAATACAACTGGGCCTCGGGAGACAGGATTACACAGAGAGGTCTGCTTGCGAGGTAGTTATGTTCACTTTATTGTTGGTAATGAGACCTGGCTGGAGAAACAGGAAACAGGGGACCCTCTAGGGCTATCTGTGCATAAGAAACCAAATCACCCCCAACTGCACAAACGTTATCCCAGAGCAGTGCCATGTCGCTAAACTGCAGCTAACGAATGTAGCATGGTGTCTTTGTGTGTGTGTGTGTGTGTGTGTGTGTGTGTGCGGCTTTGGAATTTATCAGCTTCAGAGTTTATTATTTAGTTTTTGGTTTTGTTGTTTTTTATGAAGGTGAATCTTCCCAGGAACATTGCTCAAGTTTAAAAAAAAAAAAAAAAGAATTTGCCTATCCTAAACACAAAACACAAACCAACTGATGGTAAAGCAGGAAGCCATTTCTGCTGGAGGTGACTGGGCTACAGAAAGAGGCCTGGAAGCCAGGATGCCTCCGAGGACTCTCCCAGCTGATATGGAAACTGGCGGCACTGGGGGTTGGGGGGCAGATCAGAGGAGAGGGGCTGGAGAAACGTAACCAGGAGACTTTGGAACTAGACTTGGAGAAGAGCCAGAGGAAGGGC
>JAJTUV010003723.1:0-41506 GCA_021653895.1 Mastomys natalensis | reverse complement strand
GGGCCCAACCCTTTTGTTTGGGCAGGCCCCCTGCTTCGAATTGCTTTCTTTATCTCTCCCTAGATCTAAGATTGTACTTTACAGAGTGATGTTCTTCTCTGCAGCCCTCCTTAGAATTAGCAGCTGACACGCCGCTCTTCTAAATTTCCTCTCCAGTCGGGGCTGCAGGGTCTCACCTTCCAAAGTCCAACTGTCCACTCCTCAGGTCCCTATTTGGGACTAGCCATTACCCCAACCCACAAGGCTATTACCTTAGATTGAAAGAACCTGATTCAGTCTCTAACTGTTCCTTCTACAAAGGAAGAGATTTTATCATTCCTAGGAATGGCTAGCTTTTTGCGTTCCTGGATTCCTTCCTTTTCCCTACTCTCTCGTCCCTTATATGAAGCAGCATTAGGTCCCACCCATGAACCCCTTCTCAAACCTGTTACTAAGCCCTTTCAAGGCTCCAACAGGCTCTCCTCAAGGCCCCGGCCTTGCATCTCCCTGACCTGACTCGCTCTTTCTCCCTTTACGTAACTGGAAAAGGAGGGATTTGCCCTTGGAGTCTTAGGTCACCACTGGGACCATCTTTTGCACCCATAGCATACTTGTCAAAAAAACTAGATCTAACCATCCAGGGATGGGCACCTTGTATTCGTACCTTAGCAGCTGCTGAACTCCTTATTCAAGAATCAAAAAAACTAACCCTGGGATCGCCTATAACTGTCCTCTCTTCTCACAACCTGTCACAGCTCCTAACTTATAAAGGCTTACAGACTCTACCTCCCTCCAGGATTCTTTCTTTTGGGGTAGCTCTAATAGAAGACTCCACCCTCACTTTTCAATCATGCCCACCTCTTAATATTTCCAATCTTCTCTCTCGACCTCATACTGACTACTCCTTATTTCACTCCTGCACTGAAACCCTAGAAGAATTACTACCTCATCCTTCAGACATACAGAAGGGCACACATTGCCTCAAGCCACCTTTACCTGGTATACAGATGGAAGCTCCTTTCTACATGAAGGGTCAGGAAAGCTGGCTATGCTATAGTGTCAGATACCAAGGTGGTGGAGGCACAGGCCCTTCCTGCTCACACCACCAACCAACAGGCTGAATTAATAGCCCTTACCCATGCTTTCCAGCTGTCACAGGGACAATTCCTCAACATTTTCACAGATTCCAAATATGTGTTCCACATCCTCCTGTCCCATGCTGGTATCTGGAAGGAGCGAGGGTTACTTACCACAAAAGGAGGATCAGTAACTAACTCAAACCAAATTATGTCCATGCTAGAGGCCTCCTATCTCCCCACAGCTATTGGAATTGTCCACTGCAGATCTCACCAGATGGATGACTTTATTGTCTCCAGGGGAAACAACTGAGTTGATGAGGCAACTAGAACTGCAGCCCTTAGGGGCCTAGACTCATCTCACCCTCCCCAGGACATTCTTACACTACAACCTGCATCCCCACCTATATCCCCTGACACTCGTCAAACTCTGTCCTACCTTCACCAACTCTTTCATCCCAACAGCCAAGTGTTGTCTTATTTTGTTAAGACCCACCTACAGCCTACTCCTGAGGACTTCAGTTTCTTAAAATCTATCACTGCTTCTTGCAAAATCTGCCAGATGTCAGATCCCAACTTAAGGTATCATAGCACCCCTTTTCCTACCCATCAGGCTAGAGGTTCCCTTCCTGGAACTGACTGGCAACATGACTTTACCCACATGCCTGCTGTGAAACATGTCAAGTACCTCCTGGTTTTGGTGGACACCTTCCCAGGCTGGGTAGAGGCTTTTCCTACATCTAACAAAAGGGCTCAGACAGTCTCTGATCTCCTCCTCAGAGAGATCATCCCCCGTTTCGGTGTCCCAGCTTCCCTTCAGTCAGACAATGGGCCTGAATTTACTTCCCAAGTTTCTCAAATCCTATCTAAGACTCTAGACATCCCCTGGCATTTTCATATTCCTTACCACCCTCAATCTTCAGGCAAGGTAGAAAGGACTATCCACTCTCTGAAGACCACCCTTGTTAAGTTGTCACAGGAACTTCACCTTGAATGGGTAAAACTCCTACCTTTAGCTCTTTTCAGGCTACGAGCTCTTCCCAAGCACCCTTTCCTTATCTCACCCTTTGAACTCATGTATGGACATCCAGTTCTAACTCCTGGTCTTTCACCTAAATGCTCTCCCCTCCCAGACCATCTGCTGACCCCATTACTTTGCCATCTCCATTCTCTCTTGTGGAACTTTGCTGACCACCATCTACCTCGACCACACACTGTCTCCTGTCCAATACGTGTTAACATTGGAGACCAAGTGCTTCTCTCCCCTCCAGATCATCGGCCCTCACCTCTCTCTCCCAAATGGCAGGGTCATTTTAAGGTAATCCTTGTGACCCCTACAGCTGCTAAACTTGAAGGACTACCTCATTGGGTCCACTTGTCTCACCTCAAGCCTTTCATCCCTTCATCTAAAATTGACTCCTCTTCATACACGTCGACTCTAACATGACCGTGCTCTATTAAGCTCCTGAGGACATCGAAATCACCCACCTTGTCCTCAATCTCAGAAAATGAGACTCCACTCTGGCAGCCGAGCTCGACCTCACTGGACTAGACATGTGTTTCTATCCAGGTCAACCTTTGCATCTAGATGTACGAGGTTCAAGAGACACTCACAGATAACAAACAGTCTCTCCAAACAGGGCCAGGGAACTACTCCATAGCCGGATGCCAGGAACCAATCCAAATTGCCACCATCCCTATACCTGTTATCCCATTTAAATATTATGTTCTCTATACTTGCTTTCTTTTTGCCCAGATAGAAGAGTACTGGTCTTTTCAGATACATATGCTAGGTCCACAGACCAACCACTTCTACCAACACTGCAAGACACTCACTTCTACATCCAAGACCTGCAAGCTTCCAGCTATGGTGCTTCAGAACTGACGGGTACCAGGTGTCCTGACAGCTAAAGAAGATGGTCTTCAGAGATGTAGGAATGACGGAGAGTCATGCAGGTATGGAAAGCAGTCGCCAGTAACTTTTATTTAGGTTAGCTAATTGGGAAACAACTCTCTTTGTATGGGCATATTGTTATTGAGCTTTACCAAACATATAAAGCCTTTGATTAATCTTTAAAAAAAAAAAAAAAAAAAAAGATGGTCTTCATCAGTTCTCCCAAGAAAAGTGTCATTTTGAGAACGTGAGACACCTCTTTAGCCATCCTCCTGATATTATTTCTAACCAATTTATTAATCAGTTCCTGTTACAGGATTATCTGCTGCTGTCCACACATCCACAGAGCAGGCCCTGATGGCGAAAGCCAGCTACTCCCTTCAACGAACTAAGCTCCTACACAGCAGGAAGTAGTTTAAGAGACACGACGCCCCAACTCCTCTTTCACCATCAGCTTCTCCCTTCTCCCTTTTTTTCTCTTTCTTTTTATAATAAGAAGAATGGAGGTATGTTAGTATCAAGCCGGAACTCTGAGTGACATCATATTCAGGTGACGGGCGACCTCTACCTCGTTACTAAGACAACCACCAAACATTCCCATAATCCACCTGACTACCTCACCTGGTATCTGGGAAAGAGAATACGTCACAGGCCATATAAATATTCAGGGCTAGCGACACCATGCTCTCTTTCTCTTTTTGCCATCTTTCCCCCCACTTCTTCCCCACCCTCTATCCAAAATAAATCCATGCTCTCCTGTGGAATCAGCCAGTCTGCTGTGGTCTGTTCTAGCTGCGCGCCGTAATCTTTTAAAGTGGAATGTGGTTCCTGGGCGGATGGTGTTTCCCGTCTCATGGTTGTTCAGTACCTACCTTGTAGTCAGGGTGTCTCTGAGTCCCAGGTAGCAGAGGAGGGAAGAAGGTCTTGCATTTTGAGAAAGGGAGGAAGGAATCTTGTTCATGTGTGTCTCAAAAGAGTAGGTGAAGTAGGGGTAGGGGATCACATGTAGTTAAGGCATACTCATTAGGGGTGGGGGGTCACCTGACATTCTTATGGAATCTTGGCACCTGATTCTGCTGGGGATCTGTTGGGGATTAGATATTAGCAGCTCAGCAACTTCCTTGTGGCAAATATGAGAAAAAGCCTACTGTAAGTGGGTCTGGCTTAATTAGAGGATAGCTCAAAACCTGACTACATGTCCATGTTCTACCTCTGGCCTCAGCTTTCTCTCCTCCTCCTCCTTCTTCCCTCTCTCCTCTTCCTCCTCCTCCTCCTTTTCCCTCTCTCCTTCTTTTTTAAAGATTTATTTACTTATTTTATGCATGTGGGTACACTGTTGCTCTCTTCAGATACAACAGAAGATAGTATTGGATCCCATTACAAATGGTTGTGAGCCACCATGTGGTTGCTAGGAATTGAACTCAGGACCTCTGGAAGAGCAGTTAGTGCTCTTAACCAATGAGCAATCCTTCCAGCCCCTCTCTGTGATTCTTGATGTAACAAGGGTCAGAAGCCACATGACTAGCTCCCGGTGCCACAGATGATGGTCGACAGCTGACATGCATCTCCAAACCTGATGGACTGTATCTCCTTAAAGCATGAACCTGCCTCCCTTAAGTCGCTTCTGTCAGGTATCTTTGTCCATCGACATTACAGAAACCAATGCAGTGGATAGGGAAGCATAAAAATGGGTACTTGGAATTGGTGAGATGGCTCCATGGATAAGAGTGCTTGTTGGGTAAGCATGAGGGCCTGAGTTCTAATCCTGGGTACCTACTCAAAAAGGCAAGAACGACTGAGCTGCCCTGTTACCATAGCTCTGTTGCTGCAGTTTGCTGGCTGCCAACTTAGCTCGAGGTTCAGTGAGAATAAGGTAGTGAATGGTAAACCAGGATACTGGGTATCCTCTTCTGGCCTTCACATGTGTGCATATACATGTGCATAAGCCACACATGTAAACACACACACACACACACACACACACACACAACACACAGAGTTTAATGCAAATACCAGCTAGCTGATACTTGGTAGATAAAATTGGTCTGCTTCCTAAACATCTTAGGTTCCTTGCTTGCAGAGCATTTGGCTCTGCTGAGACACCTTAGCAGGTACAGACATTACAGATAAACAAGCCATGTGCCTTGATAGAAAGAGAAAGGAGGGGTGAGCACCTTCTAAATCCACAAAGCTATCCTTGCACTGTAGCCCACTGCAGCCTCAAGAGGAGGCTGGTTTTCTCCTTTGTCTCAAGCAAGGAGTGTTATGAAATCTAATGCAGGGAGGGAGCTCCTGGCAGGCCCATGCCAAGGTGTGCCCCTGAGAAATTATGCCATGCAACAGACCTGGTAAAAGGAGGTTTATTTGGGGGAAGGGAGGGAGTGAGGACCTGAAGAAGGGGTAGAGACAGACAGACAGGGGCAGAGCCAGGAGGGCAGAGAAGGTGGGACACAGAAGAAAAGAAGCAGGAGGTGGGGAAGAGACTTCCTGGGAACATGTGGGAAGACAGAGAAAGTTGGACGGGCTGGGGGGGGGGGCAATCGTTTTACATGCAGCCCACACTTGAAGCACTTGGCAGGGGCAGGTGCTGACCTAAGCTATTGCTAGGTCCTTGAGAGGAGCCTAGTGGAATTGCCTGTAAGATAACAAGGAGACTGACCTGCATGTAAGATCCAATGTACAGCCAATAGGAAGTGATGGTTGATTCTCACTTCTGGTGAATTCTATACTTGTGCGTTTCTTCCCTATAAATTATTTGTAAGCGCAAAGTCCATGCTTGTGACCTTTTTGTAGTAGTCTGAACTGCAAAATATTACAGTCACAGCATACATTACACACACTCACAGACACACACAGACACACACACACACAGACACACACACACACAGACACACACAGACACACACACACACAGACACACACACACACACAGACACACACACACACACAGACACACACACACACACAGACACACACACACACAGACACACACACACACACAGACACACACACACACACACACACACACACACACACACACACAGCTGATGTCAGACAAGGTGACTGTCCAGACAAGCCTCCAATTTTTGACCCTCTATTTTGCTTCCCAAGTGCTGGTATTTCAGGTATGCCCACCACGGCTGTTTTGTGTGGGGTGGTGGGGATGGAAACCAGGTTTCATGCATGGTGAGCTTGCACTCTACCTACTGAGCTACAGCCCAGCTTCCTTCCTTTCTGTCTGAATGCCTCCTCCCTGTTGTCTTCTATTTCTCTCCAGTTACATTTATTTATTCATTCATTCATTCATTCATTCATTCATTTATTTATTTATTCTCTCTCTCTCTCTCCCTCTCTCTCTCTCTCCCTCTCCTCTCTCTCTCTCCTCTCTCTCCTCTCCTCTCTCTTTCTCTCTCTCTCTCTCTCTCTCTCTCTCTCTCTCTCTCTCTCTCTCTCTTTGTGTGTGTGTGTGCTTGTTCACATGAGCACATACACGCCATACACCTGTGAGGAGTTCAGAGGTCAGGTTTTAGAAGTCGATTCTCTTTACAATGTCAGTCCTGGGATCAAACTCAGACAGTCAGGATTGGTGGCAAGTGCCTTTACCTGATGAGCCATCTTAGTTCCCCTATCCCTCAATCTGACCTTTTTGGCAATGTTGATGATAGAACCCAGAGCACTGTGTATATCACACAAGGTCTCTACTACTGAGCTTCACCCAAGCACTTCAAGTTGGCTCCTATGATTGCATCAGGGTAAGATCGAGAAACAGACAAACCTATTCTTTAACTCAACCCACCTCAGCATCTCTGGGGGAGTGGATTAGGGAAGCAGATACCAGCACAAGTATCAGTCAAGATTCAAGAAAAAGACTCCAGAATTTCTTTCAGTAGAAGAGGCCGGTGTTGCAAATCTCAAGCTGTCTGAGGTCAGTTCTTCAGTTATTTCTAGGTTTAGATTTTGTCAAAATGTGTCAAAATAATCAAAGAAGACCAGACTAGTGAGAATGAGAGGGAATGTTAACTCGCAGAGATGGGAATGATGGGGGTCAAAAAGGTAGAAATGCAATTGTTTTGGTTACGATTGTTAGTGTACAGGCGATTCCACTGGCCTGCTCTCTGGGGCCTAGCAATGACTTAAGTCATCACCTGCCCTCAGCATGTGCCTCTAGGGCTAGGCACACCAGGTGTGTGCTGTGAATAAAAGGACCTCCAGCTGCCTCTCTCTGCACCCCCACTCTCAGTTTTCTGTGCACCCCCTCTCTGCTTTCTGTGTTCCTCCTCTCTCTGCCCTCATGGCTTGCTCTCTGCTTCCTTCTGTCTGTCTGTCTGTCCACATGTCCACATGTCTGCCTCTATTCCATTCCCTCTCTTTCCCTAATAAACCTTTTTTACCCCAGATCTGTTGTGTGGTATAATTTTTCAGGGGAATACCTTGGCACAATCTGCCAAAGGTAACATCCCCTCGCTCCTGCATTTTTTGTTTGTTTGTTTGTTTTGAGACAGGGTTTCTCTGTGTAGCCCAGGCTGTCCTGGAACTCACTCTGTAGATCAGGCTGGTGTCGAACTCAGAAATCCACCTGCCTCTGCCTCCCAAGTGCTGGGATTAAAGGCGTGCACCACCACTACCAGGCATATATATATACAATAGTACAAGAGACTCTTCACTAGACAAAACGGGTTGCTAATTGTTTTCACTACTTTTCTCACTGTTGTGATGAAATAGCAGTCTGCAAAAGCGACTTAAGGAAGGAACCATTTGCTTTGGCTCACAGTCTGAGGGGATCCAGTCTGTCACTGCAGGGAAGCCGTGGCATCAGAAGTTTGAGGCCAGTGCAGTCAGGAAGCAGAGAGAGATAGACGCTGGTGCTCAGCTCATCTTTTTATACAGTCCCAGACTCCCTTCCCACATTTAGAGTGGGTCTTCCCACCTCAAGTCACTTATTCTAGCCCACGGATGTGTCTCCTAAGTGATTCTAAATGCTATGGTGGTCAATATTGATTGTCAACTTGACAGGGTCTAGAATCACATAAGAGAGACATCCATCTGAGCATGCCTGTGAGTGGTTGTTTAGGTTAGGGTAAGTGAAGTGAGAATACCCATCCTAACCGTGGGTGATTCCATCTCATGGGCTTGAGTCTTGGACTGAGTAAAACTGAGAAATCACACTAAGTAGTGCTCAACTGTCTCTGGTTCTGGACAAGCCCTTGCACATTCTTGTCACAACCTTCACTGCCATAGTGGACTATATCACCACACGGTGCACTCAAATAATCCTTCCCTTCCTTATGTTACTTTTGGTAGGCCTTTGGTGACAACAGTAAGAAAAATAGTTAATAAACCCACTAATGATCTAAGACCCCTCCCACTACAGTTCATCTTTTAACAGTTCCAACTCCTACCTCCAATGTAGTATCAAGCTCTGGGACCAACCCTTTCTCACCACACATCGGGGAGGGAACATTCCAGAACCAATCTGTAGCAGGACTGTTGTCAGCCATTCCTACTTATTTTTAAAGCATTTCACGATATCTGCAGAGAACGCCGCCTGTTATTTCTGGTAAGATCTGGGTGTCACATGCGCTTCCTCTAAAGATTCTGGGAAGGGGTCTTCCCAGTGGCTTGGAGCCTGACCCCACTATTTTCAATCCTACGTTTTTTAAAAAAGGATTACTTACTGAATCAAAGCAGGAAATGGAATTTGAAATGCATTGATTCTTTGTGGCCTAGTCCTTTCTGTCTCCATTGCCCCCTTTCTTTCCATTTCTTTGTGCCTGGGGTGAGGGGGATACCCCAGGGAGTTAGGGGTTGGATAGTTTTGCTGAGGATGGAGCAGTAAGAAGTTAAAGAGCCAAAAGACAGACTTGAACAATGTAGATTGCTCGCTTTTGGATATCCTCATTCCAATTAACACTGACTCCAGCCTTAAGGTAAGATTTTAAAGTGGGTAATAAGATCCTTCAAATCCCACTGTTTTGAAAGAATCCTTATTGTCTAATTCTCTCTTGCTTTTCAACAATGCTTTCAAGGGATTTCAAAGCCAGAGTTCTGGAAATGCGAGACTCCCTCCCTTCAGTCTGGGAAATAAGTCAAAATAATTGATTCTTCAGGGTCCTTAATTGGTCAGGAATACTAGCTGGATCCTCAAAAGATTGAGACCCATTTGTTATATAAATTTTAGGATGAAAAGAGCTGAGTTAAGATTTGAGTCAAGTAGGAGAAAAAAAAAAATGCCAGCATTATCTGTGTGTGTCTATAGTGGAAAATTTGAACAGACCCTCGGCATGTTGCCAGATTATTTTTGAAGTTTCCAGTGTATCTAACCTGGACATTGGGCAGGTTAGTTAATGCTCTGGTCTTTGTTCTCTCATTTCTGTTGGATTCCACCTTGTATTCGGAGTGAGTTCTTCAAAGTTCAAGGGATGGCATTGCATGCGATGGTTGGGGAGTCTTTCACATATCCTAGAGAGGAACTGGCTTTTTGATGAATAGAAAATGAATGTTTATACCATGTGCTATTGTTTGTGTGAGACAAGGTCTGGCTTCAAACTTCCTACTTATTCAAGGATGGTCTTAAACTCTCAGTTCCTCCTACCTCCATTCCCCCACTGTTTGGATTACAGATGCATTGAGATTGCCACCATACCTAGTTTGTGCAGTGCTGGACATTAAACCCAGTGCATCATGCATGCTAAGAGGCACCTTCACCATTTGAGCGACATCCCCAGCACATTTTTAAGTCTAACAGTGTAGTAGAACCAAGGAGAAACCACAAGTATGTTTATGCATTCAGCTTTATGAAACCCAGATATTACAGGGTTGATACATGGTTAGTCATTTGAGATATGGAGACTTTGAATTTCTAATACACAAAGAGAAATCTGCTAAAGGTCTGTTACCTCAGCTACTCAGGAGGCCAAGGCAGGAAAATTACAAGTTTGAGTGCTCCTTGGGTAACCTGGGGAGGCTCTATTGAAAAAGAAAGAGTACAAAGAAGGATGGAGTATGGTTCAATGGTAAAGTGCCTTCATAGAATTCATTAGACAGGGTCTGTGGCATCCTTCAGTAGTAGAGCATGGTACCTGCTTAGAATTTCCCAGCAAGAGCTTAGGGGCATGGCTTAGGGGTAGGATGCTATCCTGGCTAGTTTTATGTTAACTTGACATAAGCTAGGGTCATCTGAAAGAGGATCTCGGTAGGCTTAGAGTTTTCAAAACCTACTTTAATAAGGATTCTCTAATGCTTCGACACCCTCATCCCCACCCCCACCCCCGCTTCTAGCCCGCTATCCAAAGGTAGGGGAGAAACGATGATAAATAGGACAAGGGGATGTGGACCTGTTTAGGAGTAGTTCTTTGGGGACAATTACAATCTTTGTTTGTCAGGATGCCAAACACGAATCAGCGACAACAGCCAGGCCTCCACCTAACCTGCCTGAGTCAGCAGGAATGACCAGAACCAACCAGGATGCCAGGAGAAGTTCTCTGCCATGCCTCTCTCAATGAAGCAAAAGACAGGAGCCCAACGGAGCACTGAAGGCTAGCTATGCAAATGCCTCGTCACTGTCCATCGAGTCCTATTTATACACTCTCCAAACATCACCTGTCCTCCCATGGGTTTCGCCTCAGCAGAACACCACATGAGTCTGTCTCAGCAAGACATCATGTGAGCCTGCAGCACATCACACAAACAGAACCTTCCACTTCAAATCTCAATTGAAAAATGCCTCCATAAGGTCCAGCTGTAGAGCATTTTCTTGATTAATGATTGATGGGAAAAGACCCAGTTCATTGTAGATGGTGCCATCCCTTGGCAGGTGGTCTTGGATTCTATAAGAAAGCAGCTTGAGCAAGCCATGGGGAGCAAGCTAGAAAGCAGCACCCCTCCATGGCCTCTGCATCAGCTCCTGCCTCCAGGTTCTTACCCTATTTGATTTCCTGTCTTGACTTCCTTCAGGATGGACTACAATGTAGAGTGTGAATCAAATAAATCCTTTCTTCCCCAACTTGCTTTTTGGCCATGGTGTTTAATCACAGCAATAGAAACCCTAACTAAGACAAATGCCTTCCTAGAATCCCTCTGTGAGGGGCTAAGATGTGGCTTAGTGGTGAATATCTGCAAGAAGTCCCCCAGTGAGCAGCTCTGGCATGGCTCCATGGTAGAGCACTTCTCCAGCATGTTTAGGGACCTGGTTTCAAGTCTCACTTCTATAATAAAGAAATAACTGGAGCCCGGTAGCACAGCACATGCCTTTAACCCCAGCACCCAGGAGGCAAAGAAAGGCAGATCTCTGTAGATTGATGAGGTCATCATACAGATGAGGCCATCCTGGTCTGCATAACAAGGTCCAGAACAGCCAGGGCTACATAGAAAGACTCTGCCTCAAAAATAAAACATAGAGGAAAGAAAGGAAGGTAGGTAGGCAGGCAGGAAGCCAAATACACACAAAGTGGGCAGTGTCTTCAATAGTCAGTCAATATGTTGTGGAGTGAATTGCAAAATATGCACTGGCTACCCATCCCCAGTCCAAACCATCCTTTCTTCTAGTGGATGTGATCCTGCTCCTGTAGTCCACATGTTGCTCATCTATGTACTTCTTGCTGGTAGTGGTGTAGATATGGGCTTATACCATAATGCTGCCCATCAAAATTAAGAAAATCTGAACATAGGTCTTTTAGAAATGGTCCCTTGCTCTTAAAGGGAGACCCACCAGAGAGAGGTAGTGTTGCATTGCCCTGGTTGTGACTCTCGGTGCATGTTTTATTTGTACCTACAGCACTAAGTAGCCACACAGGGAAAAAACAGAAGAGAAACAGATGGAAAAAAAATCATCTCTTGCTGACATTTTTGAAGAACTATATATACACTGTAGAATTCCCTTATCTCAAGAGTTCTTGTTTTGTGCCATAAGGTGGCCTGTTATTTATTGACTGATTTCTGTGACTTGAACTGTAACAATCCTAGGTGAGACTATCCTGGTAGGTGCCTTAAAGAAGTATCGGAGATACTCAAGGGATGTGAGAAGAGAAGGGAGTTCTACAAAACAGAAAGTGTGTAAATAAAGGACACATGGCATTTTAAAAACAGTACTGGAGACTGACCTTAGGACCTCACATATGTTCTACCACTGAGCCACGCCCCCAGCCCCTCACTGGAGGATTCTAGGCAGGGGCTCTACCACTGAGCCACGCCCCAGCCCCTCACTGGGGGATTCTAGGCAGGAGCTCTACCACTGAGCCACGCCCCCAGCCCCTCACTGGATGATTCTAGGCAGGAGCCCTATCACTGAGCCACGCCCCAGCCCCTCACTGGGGGATTCTAGGCAGGAGCTCTATCACTGAGCCACGCCCCCAGCCCCTCACTGGGGATTCTAGGCAGGGGCTCTACCACTGAGCCACGCCCCCAGCCCCTCACTGGGGGATTCTAGGCAGGAGCTCTATCACTGAGCCACACCCCCAGCCCTCACTGGGGGATTCTAGGCAGGGGCTCTACCACTGAGCAGTACCTGCAGCCCGTCACTGGAGAATTTTAGGCAAGTGTTCTACTTCTGAGCTTCCCTCCCAAGCCCAGCCCCTCACTAGGGGGTTTCTAGGTAGACATTTTACTTTTGAATAACATTCCAACTAACTTTTTCCTTTTTCCTTTCTGAGACAAGGTCTCCTTAACTTGTTTCTGCTGGCCTTGAACTCACTGTAGGTCTGACAGGCTTTGATCTTGGGATCCTTCTCCTTAGTCTTTTCAAATAACTGGGATGGCAGGCTTGCCCCATCAGGCATTTTAATTTCGATAATGCTTTTTAAAAAGCCTCATAGCTCAAATCTGTTTCCTTTCCTAGTAGCTTCTATTTTTCAGATATTTAAGATGGTGGTCTTATTCCTTCCAACTCTGACATCCTTTTTTCTTACCTTTAGAAAATATTTCTGTTGCTTAAAAATTTCTGGTTGGGAGGCACACTCGTGTATCAGAAGACAACTTGAATGAGGTATGGTTCTTTCCTTTTACAACATGGGTTCTAGGGATCGAGTTCAAGCCATCATGCTTGGCAACAAGGCACCCTGACCCCCTAAGCCCCTCAACATCCTCACTCTCTCCTGTCTTTTTCTTCTCCTGTTTTCTTGCTTCTAATTCCTAAACCATCTTTTAATGACTCCTTTTTTTTTTTTTTTTCCTAAGCAAAGGATTTCCTGATGCTTTTAACAGCTGTATATAAGGACAGGAATCTCATTGCCTACTACTGGAAGATAAAGAACATTGTTCCGTCTCCCTTTGTCAAAATATACTTTTTAGCCCCATCACTTCTTATCTCACTGGCGGCCCTCTTCTTGTCTAACTATATGCCTAAGTTTCATTTGCTAATTTACATTCAGGTGGTTCCACTTCGTGCAAATGCTTTCAAATGCACCTATTTTAGAAATGGGCCACCCATACCCTTAGGGTGGGAGCTAGGACCAGAGCAGTGAAATTATCTATGTGCATCAGGGATCGAGCAGCCCTTCCACACTATTCTCACGTACATCAAAAGACTGAGGTGGGGTGAGTTCCAATTAATGAAGAACTATTTATAATATTCCTCAAAAGCCATTGTGTCTTTTCCAGAGGGGGAATTTTTATTAACGAATGAAATATGCTAAAGACCTCCTTGTGGTACAAAAGAAGAGAACGGATTATTATTTGAGAAGTGCATATGTGTATAGTTGTATGTGTATGTCACTAAAGGGATTATCCAGTCTGCAGTTAGGGAAGGATTATGAAGGTTTACCTTAGGACGGCAGATTAGAGGAATACTAAGTCTGAGTTAAGCCTTGCCTTGCCTTCCTTCCCTCTTTCCTTCCCTCTTTCCTTCCTTCCTTCCTTCCTTCCTTCCTTCCTTCCTTCCTTCCTTCCTTCCTTCCTTTCTTCTTTTCAAAGATTGATTTAGTTTTATTATATACACATGAGTGTTTTGTCTGTATGTGAATGTAGGTATTTTTTGTGTTCTGGTGCCCATGGAGACGAGAAGAGGGTGTAAGATCCCTTAAAACTGGAGTTGAGTCAGTCATAAATGTCCTCGTCTTACTGGGAACCCAATCTCTGTCTTCTGCAAGAACATCCAGTACTTTTAACCACTCTGCCATCTCTCAAGTCCAAGGCGCTCCTGGTTTATGCGTGATATTCCCATGCAGTTTTCTCTTAATATTCAGGTCTAGAACTCAACCAGTGGCTGGAGAGATGACTCCATGTTGAGAGTTTATGCTGCCTTTGTGGGGGATGTGAGTTCAGTTCAGGATGGGAGCCACATTAGGTGACTGACAAATGACTGTGTCTATAGCTTCATTTGATCCCACAGCCTTTTCTGGCCTCCAAAGAAACCTGAGCTCATGCCCACCAACCCTGTCACACACAAATCAAAATAAAAATTCCAATCAATATCTTGCTCAAAAAGTTTATGAATAGGCTAAAAATATTAAAAGTATTGATTATATTGGGGAATTTTCTCATTAATAATAGTCAGAATTCTCTGTGTTTAGAAAAGAGGGTGGAATGAAAAGGAAGACTATGAGTGGAGAAGAATAGAAAAGTGTAATTAATAGTCAAATCTTTTCAAGAAAATAATGTATTTAGACATATTTATATTGTGTTTCAAAACCAGCACTGGGCTAGTTTGACTTAAAATTTTTGCCTTTTATTTTTCTTTCTAGATATCAGAGTTCACATGTAGTTTAGCTCTCAACTAATCGTGAGTATTTGATAGGTGAGAAGCTGAAATCTGCCTTTAACATGTATACATAGTTATGATTCCTGTCCTACGAGGCTTCATTGCCTACTTGACATAGCCTAGGGTCACCTGACAAAATTGACCTGTCCATCTGTCTTTGTGAATTGCTTTAATTGTTAATTGATATAGGAAGGCACTTTGATTATATTTCTCCCCCCCCCCAGCAACAGAAAGGAAGCTAGAATAGCATAGAAATAAATTTATGACCCACCACTGCATATGATGAAAAATGATTAGCAGTTATGATTTTGGTAGGACATGACAGGACTGTGATATAATACAACAACCATCTTTCTCTATGATATATACAATGGCTTGTACTGGTGGCCCAATTATGAGTCGACTTACAAATCTAGATCCTTCTTCTCAATGGATCTGTAATTGACTCATGATTCTTTGCTTCCTGGACCTATTAGTTACTTTATGTGTTGCTGAGAAAAATGCGTAAGAAAAGCAACTTAAGGAAGGGAGAGTTTATTTTGGTTCACAGTTTAAGAGTACAGTGAAGCATAGCGGGGTGAACATGGCGGCAGGAGTGTAAGGCAGCTGGTCACACGGCATCCACAGTCAGGAAGCAGAAAGACATGGATGCAGGTGCTCAGCTCACTGTCTCCTTTTTTTGCAGCCCAGAACCCCTGTCCGTGGGATGGCCCTTCCCACATTTAAAGCTGGTCTTCCCTCCACAGTTTAAGCAGGTCCTGAGATGCCCTCACATGCATAACCAGAGGTTTGTCTATCCATTGATTATACATCCTATAAATTGTACAGTCAACACTAGCTATCCTATAGCTCCGCCTCTCCATATGACTGGCAGTTAGATAACAAGTCCTTCATCTCATATTCTTTTTGTGCTCCTAACAGTGCCTGTGTTGGTTAGTTTTCTAGTTGCTGTGACAGAATGTGTGATGGAAACAGCTGAGAGGGGGACAGGTTAGTTTTGGCTCATGGTTTCAGGAAATAGATTCTGTTGAGAGGAATAGCTTGTACAGCTTTGAAAGCAGCTCCTCATATTTTACTGGATTAAAACGCAGCGGTAGACTGAGGTTTGAGGGTGAGATTACTCAGCTGATAGCATAGTCACTGATCTATTGCTGTGAAGAGCGCCATGGCCAAGGGGACTCTTATAAAATAAAGCCTTTAATTGGGAGCTTGCTTACAGCTTCAGAGTACTAGTCCATTATCACCACGGCAGGGATCATGGCAGCACACAGATAGTCATGGTGTTGTGATTAGTAGCTGATAGCTATACCCTGAATCACAGGGCAGAGCAAACAGAGAAAACAGACACTGGATCTGGCAAGGCTTTTGAAATATCAGTACCCATCCCTCCAGTAGGGTATACGTCCTCCAACAAGGATGCATCTCATAATCATCCCAAGATAGTTCATTAACTGGGAACTGAGCATGTAAGTGTATGAGCCTATGGGGGACATTCTCACTCTAGTCCCCACAGCTTGTAAAGGTGCTCATCACCAAGCCAGATGACCTAGATTTGGTCCCAGAGACCCCACAGAGTGGAGAGAACCAACTCCTGAGAGCTACCCTTTGACCTTACTGCATGTGTATACACACACACACACACACACACACACACACACACACACACACACACCATACGAATAGATGAATATAAAACACAATACTAACAAGACTATATAATGATAAAAGGAGCAGAGGGCTCAGCCAGCAACTGAAATGGATATCACCCTGGGGCATACCACCAGGGTCACCTACATATGCTAGACAGACAATTCAGCCCCGGACAATTCCACAGCCTCCCAAACCAGCGCCACCAAATGGGCATCAGCATTTCAATGGACAGTTTGGCCACCTCAGTTTGGGGTCATCTCTTTTTCTCTCATTCAGTGTCTCCGTCTCCCTTTCTCCCATTCTATGGTCTCTCTTCATCCCTCTCTCTATATCTCTTTTATTTCTCTATTATTCTTTATCCCCATCTCTCCCCTTTCCCTCCTCTTCTCCACGCCCTCTCCCCCTCTCTCCTTCTACAATACTTCTCTCCTTTCCTTTCTGGCTATCTCTTTCCCTCCCTCTTCCCTTCACCTCCTTCTTGTCTCCCCCATCTTTCTTCCCTTTCTCCATTGATAAATGCCTGCTCTGGTGGTATCCTTTTATATGCTGCCTCCCTGGCTTTTAAGGATGAGCTCAGCACCCTTAGGAATGTACCCAAGAAAACATCTTGAACATGCTTTCCTTTGACATTTAGAGATTTGCTTATATCTGGCCATTAGTGAATAGATGAGTGTAGCATTGTCTGTGAGCCCTTTGCCTGGGGAAACTGAAGAGGCATTCAACAGATAGGCTAGGCACTGAATTCCTGTTTCCTATAATGAGTTCTTTTTAAAGCCCAGCAGACGTTAAAATGCCACCCCCAGGCTTTCATTGATTAGGAATAAAAATTAGACAATTGACAATTGTGCAGGTAGAGCATGGAGGAGCACTAATGTCAAGGGTGACACATCAGGATGTCAATTTTTTTTTCATGTAGATAGGACCATGGTTGTATGTCTTTTAACATTCAAAAGAATTGAACAATAGGCTTCTTTAGAGACTGAAAGCTTTCTAAAAAAGGGGGAAACATTTGCAAACCAATGTTTTATACAAATAGACAAGAAAGGAGAGACCAAGTGAGTAACCTTGCGGGGATAGAAGAGGGCCAGTACCAGTGTGTGTCAGGTAAGCCTAAATTTTGTCAGGCAATCATCTTTGTTGGTTAAGCCCTAGCTCCCTTGGAACTCACTATGTAGAACAGGCTGACCCTGACCTCATATCAAAATATTTGCTTCTACCTCCTGAGTGTTGGGATTAAAGGGATACACCACCATAACCAGCTAATAATTTTTAAATGATTTGTGAGTGTGTGTGTGTGTGTGTGTGTGTGTGTGTGTATGCGCATGTATGCACTCAGATATTTGCCCACAGAAGCCAGAAGAGGCTATCAGATCCTCTAAAGCTGGGATCACATGTGGCTGTGAGCTGTCCACCATCGGTGTTGGGACTGGACTCAGGCCCTCTCCAAGAGCAGTAAACCCTCTTAACTACTGAGTCTCCTGTGTTGATTAACCCTGCTAGACAACTAGACAGGATTGAGAAGTACTAGAGGAGTTAGTAGGCTTCACCCAGGGTGTGTTTCTGTGTGCTAGTTTTCAGAGATGACTGGCTCATGCTTGATCTGACTTAGTCATGGGGAAATCTGTCACTGGACTGAAAGTGAGAATACACTATTGAGAAGTGATGAACCTGAAAGATGAGTCTGGGAGGAGCTAGTGTGTCATTGAGAGTTATGTCTTGATGGCCTGCTGGGTTTCTAATCTTCACTAATCAGACTTAGAATCACCATGGAGATGCATCTCTAGATGTATCCATAAGGCCATTTCTAGAAAGGTTAAGTGAGGAGAGGAGACTTACCCTGCAGACTGCAGCATTATTCCATGGGTAAAGTGAGAAAGTGAGCTGAGCACCAGCATCCCTCTCTCTCTGCTTCCTGATTGTAGATGCCATGTGACCAGCTGCTCCTGCTGTCATGCCTTCCCTCCATGAAGGGATGTACTCCTGAACTGTGACCCAGAATAATTTTTCTTTCTTGAGTTGCTTTTGTCAGGTATTTGATCATGACTATGGCAAAATTAATTATTTCTCTCTTTTCTCTCACACTCCTTCCTTCCTCCTTTCTTCCTTCCTTCCTTCCTCCCTCCCTCCCTCTCCTCCCTCCCTCCCTCCCTCCCTCCCTCCTTCCTTCCTTCTTTCCTCCCTCCCCACACTTTTATTTTGGGGGGGGAGTCTCATGTACCTCAGACTGGTGTCTAATTATGTACCTGACTATGTTCTCAAAGGTGACATAGAATCGATCTTCCTGCCTCCATCTTCCAAATGCTTGGATTGCAGTGTTGGGATTACAGTAATAAACCACCATACCCAGTTTACAGGGTGCCGGGTATGGAATGCAGGGTTTCCTGTGTGCTAGCAATCACTCTGCCAATTGAGCCATATCCCCAGGCCTTACTCCTTGTTTACCCAAGCATCTGTTCTATCACGAGATGTGGTTGGATACATACTCATCCCTTAGTCCGTGATAGATTAATTTCAGAACACATCTCCTATGGATTCTCAAGACCATTCTATAAAATAATGCAGCATTAGCATAGAACTAACACACCTTTCCCCATGTACTTTACATCATCTCTAGATAAGTTATAATGCTAACATAATGTGACTATTATGGAGATAGTTGTTAAAAAGCAATAGGATGGTAATAAAAGGTTGTGGAAGTTCAGTGGAGGTGTGATGCTTTGCAGACATGCTCCATCCACTGTTGATTTGGTTCATGGATGTGGACTGGAATCTGTGAATGGGAAGTCCATGAATAAAGAAACCCAACAGTCTATCTTTTCCTTTCAGGACATCCAGATGGAGAGTCTGTCTCCATAATTGCATGTTTCCCAAGTTAGGAACTAAAAGAATCTGAGTGCATGGATCACAGGCCTCTATTAACAAATTTAATTCTAACCCTCTCAAGTAAGTACTCTGATAAATGTTGTGTATGTGTGTACATGTCTGTAATGTGTGTGTGTATGGTACATGTGTAAATGTATGTCATGTATATGTATGTGCATATGTCCGGCGCCCTTCCTGACCAGCGGGAAATCAGACGCAAGACAACCAGGTTCCTTCTCAAGGTGGTTTAATCAGGATTGCAGTTACAGCAGGATTGCAGGTGTGGCCCCCTACCTACCCCTGGGACCAGGCTTATATCTAAGCAAAGGCCAATGAGCATACGCTACATGTCATCTCCCCATACGTCCACATCAGATGACCATTCCCTGCCCCTGCACAGCTTCACAGCCAATTAAGGACTTGTTTATCACAAGGAGTACTCTCAGCCAGCACCATCTTCAGGTGCAGAGCACAGTGGCTCTCTACATGCATATGTGTCTAATATGTTGTGTTGTGCACGTGCAAGTATATGTGGTGTATGTGTGTGATACATGTGTTTGTGTGTGTGGTGCATGATTAAGGATGTGTGCATGTGCATTTGTGTATGATGCATTTAGGGGTGTGGTGCATGTATCAGTGTCTGTGGTGTATATGCATGTGTATACGCATATGATATGTTTTTTGCATATGATATGTGTATTTGTGTTTGTGTATTGTGGTGGATGAGTAAATGTATGTGGTGTATATGCATGTGCATATGATATATGTATTTGTGTGTGTGTGTGTATGTATTGTGGTGCATGAATAAGTGTCTGTGGTCTATGTGCATATGAATGAAGAGGCCAGAGACACCATCAGTTGTCATTCCTCAGGTGCCATCCACTTTGTTTTATGAAATAAGATTTGTCACTGCCTTGGAACTTGCTGAGTATGGAGGCTAGCTGGCCAGTTAGTCCCAGGCCTATACCTATCTCTCCCTCCACAATGCCGTGAATATAGCATCTAACTCAGATCCTCATACTGTGGTAAGCACTTTGCTGTCCAAGCCAGTTCCTCAGCATTCATGAGTAAACTTTCTAATGGACAAAGAGACTGAGGTTCAGGAAGGTTAAGAGCAGTCTAAGGTCTGAGTAGTACTTGAGTTGAGAGTTTTAACCCAGCCTCTTACCCTTATCTTTGACTATATCTTAATGGATGGCTCTTGATTGAAAAGCATATTATCTGTAATTCTCTGAGGTATCCAAATATTAGTTTCTTCTACTTGCAAGAGAGGAGTCAGGAGCAGTAAAGGGCAAACTCTTGGGGTAGTTGTATAGGACTACCAGCAAAATCAGCCATTCTGCAGGCTGCACAGATCCAGAGGAACTGGCTGTTTATCACAGAGCTCGCTCTGGCTTTGGGTGAGATGTTTCAGAACCTCTGAGACTGAAGGCAGAGGCCAGCCTGCATGTGGAGGTGAGATGTCATTTATATCAGAGTCTCTCAGCAGTAAGTCTCAGTCACCCAGGTGATGCTGGCAGGTGGCTGCGCTAGCATCTGCACTCAGAGACCCCTTCACTCTTCAAGAACCTGCTGCATTCTGCCTTGCCTCTGGTAATTGAGCTGCCTGACCTCTGAGGGAGCCTTCCTGTTCCTCCTCTGAGAAGGAGAATTGATTTGTCAAGCATACATTCACATTTCTCCACTGGGGCAGATTCATTCTGTCTGCAAGCCACACATCATGCTTTCAAAGTCCGGCTCTGAAGCCTGCCACGGGCAAAGCTAGAACTCTCTGCTTCTCTCCTTGACAGATCCTAAATGTCAACACGGAAGAGAGTCATTTATTTACTTAACTGATATGTGGCTAGACCAGGCATATCTATCAGACAGGGTCAGATAGGTTTAGAACCCCTATTAGCATCTTGGGACCCAAGATAAATAGCCAAAAGTTTCTAAGGGATGTTTGAATAAGAAATGTTGCTTATAGGTGCACATGAGCGGGCACACATGAATACACACACACACACACACACACACACACACACCACACATTACACTGGTCTCTAGACAGTGGTGACATTTGGGAAGATTAGCCAATCTTTTTGTGGGTAGAGCCTTGGTGGGAGGAAGTAGGTCAGTAGGTCACTGAGGGCTGACCTTGAGACTTTTATAGTCCAGCTCTACTTCTGTTCCTCTCTGTTTGTGGATTGTTAATGCAATGCAACCAGCCAGTATCATGTTCCCCCAGCCTTGCTTTTCTCATCATAGTAGATTTTTATCCTTTTGAAACTATGAACCAAAATAAACTCTCTCTTCCTTAAGTAGCTCTGGTCAGGCAAGGTCTAAAGTAACTTAAGAGAAGGACCACAACCAATTTTAAATCATGAGTCCCTGGAGCTCCTGGGTCACTTTGGGTCAATTTTTAACAGTGAAAATACATCCTTCATATCAGATATTTATATTACAATTTATAATAGTGTCAAAATTACAGCTAGGAAATGACATGAAAATAATTTTATAGTTGAGGGTCACCCTAATACAAGGAACTGTATTAAAGGGTTGTAGTGTTAGGAAGATGGAGAACCACTGTGCTAGAGGCTCTCCTTTGCCCCAAATATCAATCAATATATGACATCATGTACTGCACAGGGCAAACATCCAAATCTTGTATGACTGACACAAGTTCAAGACAACATAGGTATGTCTAGTTTTAACAAAATCTGAATGAAGGGATAAACATGGAAAGAAAACTTCATTGTAAGTGAAGCTGAATGAGCTGTCACAGACTGAACATCTGTGCTAAGAAAAAACTCACTGAGGAGGCGGGAACAATTTCCCACACTTAACTGACGAGAAGGCTGTGGCTCATAGAGGCATAATCACATTTCTAGAAATGAAAAAAAAAATAGGTTGTTCTAGTTACTTTTCTGTTGCTGTGCTAAAATGCCCTGACAAAAAGCAATTTAAGGGATGAAGCATTTGTTTTAGTTCATGATTCCATCATTTTAGAGAAGTCATTCAGGCAGGAGCTTGAGACAGCTAGTCACATCACATCCATAGTTAACAGCACAGAGAGAGAGAGAGAGAGAGAGAGAGAGAGAGAGAGAGAGAGAGAGAAGAGAGAGAGAGAGGTGTATTCATAATACCTAGCCTTCTCTACTCTTACATACCTCGGAGGCCAGCCTAGGGAATGGTCCGACCACAGTGGGCCGAGTCTCCCTATATCAATTAGCAGTGAAGACTACAAACAAAAACATGCTCACTGATCTAAATAATTCTTCAATTGAGGCTCCCTTCTCCTGTGACTCTAAATTGTCTCAAGTTGACAGTTAAAACCAACCAACACATGGGTCCATCTCAAGCTCAGGTCAGCACCCAGGTCAAGAGACAGAGCATCAGGTTAGAACACTCACTGCTCTTGCAGAGCACATAGGTTGGATTCCCAGCATCCACTTTAGACAGTGATGCCTTTCTATAACTCCAGTTCCAGAGGATCTGACACTTCTTTTTGGCTTTCATGAGCACGGCACATATGTGCTATACATATGGACAAGCAGGCACACTTTTATACATAATTTTAAAATAAATGAATTAATTAAAAAATCAACTTTACTAGCACTTTCTTAGTAGGACATGTCTCTCAACCTCCTTCATATCTATCTCCTAAATATTCTCTTGTGATTAAACATGTTTTCCTTTTTGTGGTTGTGTGTGTGCCTATGCATATGCATGTACACACATATGTATGTGTGTGGGTGCATATGCATACAATAGAGCCCTTAACCTCTGAGCCCATCTCTCTAACGTGCTGCTTTGTTTTCTGAGATAGCTCTCTCATTGAGAGCTAAGTAGTTTAGGCTGGCTGGCCAGGCAGCTCCAGGGATCCGTTTGTCTCAGGACTGGTATTGGAAGCACATACCAGCACACCTAGGTTTTTGTTTATTTGTTATGTGTGTCTTGAGGGTTGTTCTCAGCTCCTCGAAATTGCATAGCTAGCTCTTTATTGACTGAGCTATCTCTCCAGTCCCCTTTTCAGGTTTTGTAAAATCTCCCTCTTGTTTCTAGGATTAACAACCTTGCCCTGCTCCACATCTACTTATTTTACTAAAAATACTATTCCCCATGTGACAGTCTTCAGTCACTGGGGATGTTTGGTTTCTTGCCTTCCTGACCTAAAAGAAAAAGAAAGTATCATGGTACATATACTTTCTATCCATCACATGTCAAAGGCAGTCAGCGTAAGCTTGCTCACCCGTAGGTGGTGTATGTCTTTGGGTCCTTTGATGGATTAAATACCAGACAGGAAGAGGCATCCAAGGAATTTTAAGCAAAGTGTCTATAAAGACTAATGGTGAGATGAGTAGGGCCAGGGATGCCACCAGATTGTAAGCTATTGGGCTTCTGTGAAAGAAGAGGAGCACTGAGTGGCGAGGTGAATCTGCAGTCATTTCATACCAAATGCTTCCTGTCTTGTCTGCGTGGACAGGTGCCTATTAAAAGCAGTTGTTTGAATTGAATACCTCCATCATTCTCAGCAACTGGTTGTGTGCCACCTGGTGGAGAATATCCTCAGAGCAGGTGTTACAAGGGTCTGCGACAGTAGATTGAGGGCTGCCTGCCTTGCCCTGACAGGTTCTTGTAAGAAGAGATGTGGGTGGTACACCTCCATGACCTGATATTTCAGTATAGATGTGAAATGCCCTTCATGGGCTCATGGGTGTGAAGCCTTGTTCTCTAGGTGGTGGCACCATTTGAGGAAGATACATCCCTTCTGGTAGAAGCTACAGTTGGTGGAGGTGAAGTCTCAGAAACTACACTTTTAAGAATAACAACACAGCTGCTTCTGGCCTGAGCTACCTGCCGCCTGTTTGCTAAGCAATATGACCAGTTGCAAACTTCCCATACACAGACTTAGCTGCCCTGCCTTCCCCACTGTCATAGCCTGTGTTCTTTAAACCTCTCAGACAAAATAAACTCTTCCTCCTTTCAGTTGCTTCTGTCAAATACTTTGTCACAGTAACAAGAAAAGTGAGGAAGAGTACACAAGGTGATTTTTTATTTTCTCAGCCAAATGCATAGATCTTCCATTGTGTTGGTCTTATTGCCAATAATTTTAGACAGTGGGAAGCTAGTATGACTTGTGCTTGAGATGGACCTAATGCTCCCATATCCTAGCAGCATGACTGCATCTCTCTGTTCTCATCTTTCTAAGTTCCCCATCAAGAGCATTTGAAATGACTTTCAGTAAGGGACTTGATGTAATAAGAAGTTGATCCTCTTTCACTCTGGTTTGAAAGTCATTCCTGGGCAGGGGGGTCTTGGATTGCGTGGAAATGGAGACAGCTAGCTGAATATTGAAAAAAAAAAAAAAAAAGCCGAGTTCTGATGTGCATACTCATTTATTGCTCTCAGCTCTCAATTGTGGATGTGATGTTACTAGTTGTTTCAAGTACCTGCTGCCTTGACCTCCCAGCAATGATGACTGTAATCTGGAACTGTAAGCCAAATAAACCGTTTCTCCCTTAAGCTGTTTCTGTCAGGGCATTTTGTTATAACAACAGGGAATGAAATAAAGGCATTTGGCATGATACATCCGTGTCATCCAAACACTTAATTCTCAGCTGCATAATGAATGGAAGGCCAGTCTGGGCCTCATTTATTCTTAGATTGTAGTACTCACATTTTTTTTCCATTTTTCTCCTCTCACCTTCCTCTTCTTGCATGCAAGTAAAGATCTGATATATGTCACCATTTTAATGCTACTGAAAGTTCCAAATCAAGCTTGACTTTAAAATGTGCTTAAAGAGTCTAGCTTAAGATGACATTTTCCACCCCAAGACCTCTACTGACCTAATAACAAAGGGAAAGTGTTTGCCTCAGCATGGAATGCTACACCAAACGCTGAGCCCACTGTATTGTGTCAAAAGAATTTCATATACTTAAAAAATTGGAGTCTAAGGAGATGGCTAGTGGGTGCTTGCTACACAGGCACGAGGACCTGAGTGCAAATCCCCATAAACTATATGAAGCCAGATGTAATAGCACACATCTGTAATCCAGAACTCCTATAGTAGGATGGGAAACAGAGACTGAAAAAGCCCTGGAAGCTCATAGGCCAGCTAGCCTGGTGTACATAGTGATAGTAACTAGAGGATCTATTCTCAAAAGAGATTAAAGGAAGGATTGACACATGGGGTTGTCCCTCTGTATTACTGTTTACATGTATGTAGTAGCATACATGCAAAAGTGCATGTGCACAATGCACACACACAATGTTTTTAAATATTGCATGTGTACATCCATATTTGTGCAGACCAGGTGTAGAGGTCAGAGATGAACCAAGAGTGCTTCTCCTTAGACAGTATGGCTTACTTTGTAAGATATGGTTCTTTTGCTGACCCAGAGCTCATCAGTTAGGCTAGGCTGGCTGGCCTGCAAGCCATGGAGATTCATCTGGATATCAAGTGCAGGGATTATAAGTGTGTGCTATCACACCTTGATTTTTTATATTATGGATCTTTGTGTCTTACAAGGTAGGCACTTTAATCAACAGAATCATCTCCCAGCCCCTAAAACATAGGGTGGTCATCACTGAACCATTTGGGATTTGAACCTCTTCAAGCTATGAGCTTAATGACCATTTTGTCTCTATAAATCAATCACCTCAGGCAATTTGTTATAGTCATGTGAATCTGACTGTGACAGAACCTATGCACTTAAGCTTAGTGTTGAGAAGGATGAACTGAGCATGAAAATGATTTCTTGCAACAAAAGTTGCAGTTTGGGGGCTGGCTGGTAGTTAAGAGCACTATTGTTCTTGCAGAAGACACAGTTCTCAGCACCCACATCAGGTGACTTACAACACCTGTAATACCAGCTCCCAGAAACTATTCCTCCCTTCTAGATTCCACGGGCACCTGCACTGTCTCCACACCCACACAAACACACACACAAAGAGAGAGAGAGAGAGAGAGAGAGAGAGAGAGAGAGAGAGAGAGAGAGAGAGAGAGAGAGAGAGAGAGAGAGAGAGAGAGAGAGAGAGAGAGAGAGAGAGAGAGAGAGAGGAGAGAGGAGAGAGAGCTAAAAGTTAAAAAAATCTTTTAACATTTAACATTAACATTTTTAAAAGTTAGAGTTTCACAACAGTTCTGACACAAGTGTCTGTTTCAGATGTCTTCTTTCATCCAGGTTACTCAGGTGTAGCCATTCCATGCCTCCGATTCTGCTGGAATCTTAAGAGCCACTGGATGGCTATGCTGAAGCCTGCTCTACTTGTGCAATGCTTACTCCATTTCCTGAGTGCTCAGACTCCCTCTTTTTAACACTAAGATGAAGAGCAATTACTGCCTCCCTCTGAACTTCTCAGTGCCCATTTAATCTGCCCTGTTTTGCTCCTGACATTTCCAGTAATTCAACTTGGACGTTCCTCCAGGATATAGCAACCGCAGCCTGCTTGGAAGCAATCACTGATGGTAGAGGTCTATTTACCCTGTGCTCAGAGCACTCCAGCATCCAGGCTTGACTCCTGTGAAATGACACTTGAAAGAAGAGCTGTCTACGATGCACCTTTCCTACATTTCTCTTCTTTGTGCCTGATCAAAAGAGCATCTATGGCTACTTCAGAAATGTAGCTGGAAGCAGCCCGTAGGACAGCAGGATAGACTCAAAGCTAGGAAGAACGATGATTCTGAATCTGAGAAACTTCAAACCAATACAAAATCCAACACAGGGGGCATGTGTTCTACATCAGCTCAAGCTAGCATCCTTGATTTTAAAGATTTATTTTATATGTGTATTTATGTGCACCACATGTACAGAGGTCCCCTAGAAGGGGATGTCAGATCCCATGACACTGGAGATATAGGTGGTTATGAGCCTCCCATCAAAGATGCTGCGAACTGAACTCAGGTCTTGTACAAAGATCAGCAAATGCTCTTAACTACTGAGCCATCTTTTCAGCCTGCACCCTTGATTTTAAAGTCCTATAGATATTCATCTCCTTTTCATTTACCGAGCACACACTTTGTGTCAGGCAGCCTTTAAGGACTCAGCGGGCATTATACAGATGGATGCTCCCAGCAATGCTGTGAATCACAGGAGGTGATACTGCAGCTCTCATCTGATAGATGATGACCTAACATGGAGAGATGTCACATCGTGTGAGGGTTCATCTTGATCGTCAACTTTACTGAACTGAGAGATGTGGGGAATGAGGACCCACACTTCATAATAATGAATCTGAGAGACTCGGAGTCGTGCAAGTCAGGCATTTTATTTTTGTTTCTGCAGAACTGGTCTAAAGAAAATGCACCGCAGGAGCACAGAGAGCAGGTTTTATTGCCCTGAACGCACATCCCTTCCTCATTTCCTCTCTGGATGACTGCTCAGGAGGGTACAATCTTCCCTGTACATTACCTAAGGTTAATACTTTCCTATAGGCATTAGATTATGGCCCTGTTCCTCTAAAACAAGAGGCTTACTGCCAGAAGAGACAGGACTGAGTTGATGGGTCCTACTGGGAGTATCACAGGCAGATTCAGTTAGGGGAAAAGGCAAACTCCAGATTAGAGAGTGGAGACTCAGTTGTGCCTTTCCTGTAGTCCAGATAGCCAACACAGTAGAGCAAAGATGGAAAGGGATACATTAACTTTATCTCTGTGGTCCTAGGACCACTTACCTCTTGGCTAGTCTGTGCATTATACTAGAGCATCCTACTCAAGGGACAAGTTATATAAGTTAGGTGTTGCCTTTGTTCCTGACATCCTGTCATTAGAGGTCTTCCAGGTTGGCTTACCCTCATACTCAGGCTACTTGAGATAAATCTTTGTTGGATTTGAGATGGCTAAAAGTAATTTTATGTTAAAAATGCAAAGTAAATAGTACATTATTTCTTACAAGACATTCCTTGGAGGAGAAGGAGGAGGAAGAGGAGTGGAAGAAGGAAAAGAATAAGAAAAGAAGGAGGAAAAAGAGGAGGAGCAGGAGAGGAGGAACAGGAAGAGGGGGGAGGGAAGGAGGAGGAGGGGGGGAGGGAGAGGGAGGGGAGAGGAGAGGGAGAGGGAAAGAAGAATTTATCAAGCTTCCTACATATATGCAATCATCCATGGGAGAGGTGATATCATTGGACTTTGATAATATAAAATAATATGTCTAGATTAAGACTAAAGTGATCCTAGGATGCTCAGCTCTAAATGAGACATCAGCACCACACTTTCTTAGAAAAGAAAGTCTCAGGGGATTTCATAGAGAAGAAGTAGGAAGATTGTTAGAGCCAGAGGTTGGGGACGGACTGTTATAAAACAATGTCTTCTGGACAGGACATGGCTACTATACTCATGGACTTACATCACTAGCTGCGGAGCTGTTACCAGTTGGAAGCTTTAGAGTAGGAATAACAGATATTTTAAAAGGATAAAGCTCTTGGTTGGTTTCCCATGCTCCAGAGGATGGCTCCACACACATGTAGACTCAATGGGCTATAAAAGGGGGCATGAAGTTGGGAGGGAGGAATCTTGGTAGGGGTGTTCACACATTATATAAATTTATTAAAATTTCAATGAGAGTGCTGTATAATGCTTTTAGGACTGGGGTGATGGCTCAATAGTTAAGAGCATTGGTTGCCCTTGCAGAGGACCTGGGTTTGGCTCCCAGCATCCACATGAGGGGCTCATACCACCTGTAACTCCACTCCAGGGGACCTGGCATTTTCTGATCATCTTTAGGGTACCTGAACACATGTCTACATATACTTAATCACACACACACACACACACACACACACACACACACACACACACACACATTAAATATAATATGTAAATTTTTATACAAAGTGATTTTAGTTTGCAAGTGTTTTGTTGATAATTGTGGCCATGAAGCTCTAAGGTCAATGTCATACTGAATAGGTGAACTAAGGGCACAAAAACATGTGTGGGAGCGTCAATTGGATTGATAGCTGGAGCATCTATGAATGGCATTGTCACCTCATATACCCTCTCAATGCCAGGAAGCCCTTCTTGCTGTCTCCCTGAAATATCTCAGTTGTTTTATTTAAAATTTATACCTGTGCAGACAAACTGTCTCAATGTTAGCACTTAAAGCTACAGCCATTGATCATTTTGAACTGTGTTAGGTGAGACATCTGGTATGCTTGGCTGGGTTCTCCACTTAGCATTTTATAAGGTAGAAATCAAGACATAAGCTAGGATGAGAATACATGTGGAAGATGTAAGGAAGAACCCGCTTTTACCCTACCCTGTCTATGGCAATCTTGAGTTTCCTGTGCATGTAAGTGAGTGTTCAATCCCTCCTATCTAACAGTTGGTCAGAGTCCTTCTGTACTCCCGGAGGCTATTTAGTGGAGTGGAGATGGGGAGGGGTTTTGCTATAATGTAGCCTTTTATTTCCAAACCCAAGACCAACACATAAGGTTTAGCTTTTTCCTCAAGCCTCTCTGACTTCCTCTTCTGTTGCAAGCCACCAGCAACCCCTGCATTTAATAGCTTGCCAACTGGCCCATGCCATAACAATCCTTTCCATATTTGAAGGTTAAACTGATTTGAGACTTCAATGATATCTACAAGTTCTTGTTCCAGTGTCCTCCTTGGGATAAGATCTTAGAGCGTCATCTTTAGAAGTGCCTACCTCTGTTGCCTTTTCAAATGATGACATTCTTTTTGTCACATTCAATCAGTTCAGAAGTGGACAACCGACCCAAGCTAGGCCAATTAGTCTATCTCTTCAGATCTTTGATGTAACCCTCTCTGCCTTGGGAGGCAAGGGTAGTTTTCTTTTCTAATTAGCAAGGAACATTTGGGGAATTTTCAAAAGAGAGAATAACATGTGTGCTCTGTGTGTGTGTGTGTGTGTGTGTGTGTGTGTGTAGTGTGTGTGTGGTGTGTGTGTGTGTGTGTGTGTATGATTAAAAAGCAGTGTAAGGTGAGGGCTGGAGTGATAGCTTGTAGCTGAAATGCTCATCTTGCAAGCATGATGATCTAAGTTCAATCCCCAGAACCTACATTTAAAAGCTACATTCTAAAAAGTGGCGTGTGGGGACACTGAATCCTAGGGAGTCAGTGGCTAGCCAGCCTAACCTACTTGTTGAGTTTCATGCCACTGAGACTCTGTTTCAAAAGGCAAGATAGATTGTGCCTAAGGAGTATCACCAGAAGATGCCCTCTGGCCCATGTGTAAGCATACACATATTGTGTTGAGATTAGGCACATATTAAGGTGACTTGAAACAGACATCTGTGGCTCCTTTTAAAATACGTAGTTTTGTGTAAGTGTGTTGATCACTATAGGATCAGAGTAGGGTGTCATATCCCCTGAGTGTTCTTCTAGCTGTCTCCTTAATTTATTTTTATAGCAGTCTAGGATGCCCACTCATGGGATGATTCCGGATCACGTTTAAGATAGGTTTCCCTTTTCAGTGACTTTTCAGTGGCACACCCAGAAGTGTGTCTGACTACTGTTTCAAAAGCAATGATTGTGCTAAGAGTCACAGCCCTTGCACCATGTGTAATGAACATGTGTAGATAGGCTATAGGGTGACTTGAACAGATTGGGCTCTTAAAATACGTAGTTATGTGTAGGTTGCATCTAGGATCATAGTGTAATCCATGGTGTTTCTGAGCGCCTAATATTTTATAGAGTCGATGATCATGTGTCGTAGTAAGTGGGGATGTGGAGGTGTGTCTGTATCTATGTCAGCAGGTGAGTAACCCATGAGCACGGAAAAGTGAGAGGCAGTGAAGTACTCAGTGCTTGAATGGCCAGGAATAAATTTTGTTAATGTTAGATCAATTTGTAACCTGGTTGCCCCTGGAGGGAGTGGTTCTGTTGTGGAGGTGGAGGGCTTGGTATCTGGTGGGGAGGGTGGGGTAACAACATGAGCGGAACGTAGGGAAGGGAAGTTTGTATATCTTGGGGAAGGCAGAGGGGCAAATGGGTTGTAGTAGGATAGTAACATTCTTGATGTACCAACACTATAGTCTTTTAACTTAAAAAAAGTAGATTAAGAAGTGGGGTCTAATGAGAGTTAATTAGTTGCTTACGCTTATTAGTAGTTCACACTCTTAGAAAGGATTAATGATGGTCTACTAGGACTGGGTTACTAGGTGTGAGGGAACTGGATTGATTGTCACAGAAATGGGTTGTAAAATAAATTTGGCATCCTCAGCTCTGTTTCCACTTTCTCCCTTGTTATGTGACCCTTCATGCTTTCCATGTCTGCATGCCGTGCATGCGCACACACAGCGCACACGCACACCCACACACCATTTAGCCAAGGGTGGTGGCTGAGCACACCCTCAAAACCCTTGATCCAAACTATACCTCCTTTCTTTTTTAAAGCAATCAATCTCCTGTATTTTATTTTAGCAGCATAGAATGAATTAACACAAGAGGATAAAGTTGGAGTCACCCACGCTATAAGGAGACCAGAATGGCCTCTATACAGTTCTGACATTAACAGGGCAGAGAGCAGAAAGACAGGGCTGGGAAAGCAGAGGAATGGAAGCCAGAACATTTTACTTAGTTTGAAAAATACTCACATAATGTATTTTGTATTGACTAGCCTTCTGCTTCTGCCTCTCTCTTACAGACACATAATATTTTTTCTCATTTTAATTGTGTTAAAATGTACATAACACAAAACGCCCTGTATCAATCTCTTTTAAACGTGTTGCTCAGTGCTATTGAGTGTACTCACATTATTTGGCAACTGTCACCACCATCCATCTCTAGAACTTTCCATGTGCAAAATTGAAATCGTAACCTAGTAAATAATCCTCACGCTCATCTCTTCCCAGCCACTGCAGAGTGTGGCTTGATGTTTATGTCTATGAAGCTGACTTCTCTAGGTGTCCGCACATCAGTAGAATTATATGTGTCTATGTGGATGGGATTATGTTGTCTTAATTGGTATAATGCTCTTGAGTTTTATTCCTCCTGTAGCATGTCCCAAATTGTACTTTATTTATGGATATATAATATTCCACTGTATGCATACATCACAGTTTGTATATCTACTATAGAAATTTGCCTATTCTTTTCTCAGAAGGTGAATAGTCAAGATAAGACTTTGGATGAGGCCACAACGGACACTTAGTTTGATTAGATCATGGGTTATTTCCTCTGATGAATCCATTCCCTGCCACGGTGGTTTCCATACCTGGGAAACAATCAGACCCTCAAGGGTCCTCAAGTGAACACTGACAACATCCCAAATCACATGTGTGTGTGTGTGTGGTGTGGGTATATTGTGTTCACTTGCTCTTATGCATGCTCAGTATCCATACTGAAGCCAGGAGAGGGTGATAAATACCCTGGAAGCTGAAGGTACAAGTTACAGGTGGATTGTGAACTGTCCATCATAGGTGTTAGAAACCTAACTCAGGTCCTCTGCAAGGTTGCTCTTAACCATTGGGCCATTGCTCTAACCCTAACTTGGGACTTAAAAATGAAGAAACAAATTATCAGTTATTTTAGAACCATGGGCTCTTATCCTGTTTGACTTTCTCTACCATTGTGTGTGTGGGTGAATGTGTGCAGATATTCATGCATGCTTTGTATGAGCGGGCACATTTTTTATGTGTGTGTGTGTGTTGGTGTGTGTGTGTGTGTGTGATGTGCATTCATGCAGGAGGCCCAATGCTGATGTCACAGATCATCCTTGATCACTCTTGCATCTTAGTCATTGCATTGAGCTTGACCCTGTCAATGAAAGCCAGCGCTCACTCATGTGGTGAGTCCACTTGCTCTGCAGATCCCCTGTCTCTACCTTCTGAGGCTAGAATTACAGACAGAGTACCATGACTACTTGACATTTAACTCTTTTCTGAATCTCTGAACTCCTTGTGCCTTAGAGGCAAGAGCTTTAATTACTGAACCCTTTCCCTAGGCCTTATCTACCTGAATTTTATTCTGCATGAACCACACTTTAGAAAAAAAAATATACATATTCAATTATCTACCTCCACAGTCAGTAAGGACTAGAATCCATTTAATACCCAAGGCTGGCTTGCTTTTGCTGTGGGTGCCGGGAATCGAACTCTTGGTCCTCATGCTTTCATGGCATGCAATCACCCTACTCAGTCACCTCCCCAGTCCCTGGCTGCTAATGTTTTGATGCTCCATTCCAGTATCCACTGCGGTCTCCAGCAATCTGTACACTTGGCCCCGGTTCCCCTGGATCCATGCAGAGATGCCTGCAATTTAGCACAATGTTTTTTTGGCTTCCATTGGGAGAACAAGATAAGAAGCGGCCAGCGGGAGAGCATCGCTGTGCTTTTTTGGTAAACGATGCTCTGCTCAGTTCAAGGGCTGCATTATTTTTAGCTCCTATTATTCCAGTGAGCTCCTAATTGGTCACTGTGCCTTGATTCTTGTCTCCCTCCTTCTCCCTCTCCCCCCCCTGTTTGCCACACCGAGTAATCATCCTAATCTTTATAGAATGCACATTTCACTCGTGCAGCCTCTTGATTGCAATGCGTTGGGAGTTCTCTTTTGGTTATGGGATGCATTCCAAGCTCTGGGCTCTGCTCCATAACCTACAAGTTCTGCTATGGTCTGGCCCTGGCCCATTTCCCCAGAACGTTCCCTTCTACTCTGCACTGCAGACTGAACTTCCCCAGGCATGCTTCACCCTCCTCACCATCCCTTTTCTCCCACCTGGTCTTCCTTCTGCTTCCTTTCCCGTTTGCCTAATCCTATGCTGCTTCAGAGTTTGATTGGAGGATACCTCATTCCGGGAGAATATGCTCCCTCCTCCTTGACGTGGTTCTTTCTCTGAGTTCTCCCCTCTTAGTTACATGCTACGTTATGAACTCATGCAAACCCCTTACATCTCTCTGTCCTATGGCCTATGGGAAGTTTGCCATTCTCTCACTAGGCTGGCTGGCCAGTAAAACTCAGGATCCACCTGTCTCTATGTACCCCAATGCTGGTGCACCCTCCTCTAGGCTGTAAGTATGAGATAGGGCAGATGTCTGAGTATCTTTTATGTAGAACAAGCTAGCCTGGTGCTGCACTTTGGATATAGAATGTGATAAAATGTTGGTCTTCGGCTGGGACATGATTCATTCAGTAAAAGTAATTGTCATGCAAGTGGGGAGACTTGAGTTCAATCTCCCTGGACCCACATAAAAAGCTGAGTATGGGAATACACATTTGTAATCCCAACAATGGAAAGTGGAAGAAGGCAGATCAGTGAACAGCCCGGCCTGTCTGTCGAACATCCAGGCCAAAAGGAGACCCTGTCTCACACAAAAAGTGGAAGACATGTAAAGACTGACATTTGATGTTGTCTTCTGACTCATATATCCCCCTCTTTTACACACACACACACACACACACACACACACACACACACACACACACACACAGCTGACCTCCATCCAGGTCCTCTTAGGAGGTAGTAGAACCTTTAAGAAGTGAAACTTAATGAGAGATAAGAGGTCTTACATCATTACGGGTGTGCCTTTCTGTTGGATTGTGGAAGCCCAGTCTTTTTCATGTTTTTCTGTTTTACTATGTCCTGGCCATGAGTTGAATGGTTGTCATTCACCACATGCTGTCAGCATGAAGTAAGGCCTCTGAATACTGGGACAATCAAACCTTCAACATTATGAGCCAAAGGAACCCCCGCCTCCTTCTAAGTGGATTATCTCAGAAACTTGTTGGAATGATGGGACAGCTAACAGGCACATCTGGTATTTGCTGGACCTGCAATAAATATTGAAAACTGTTTTCAATGCTACAGATGTGAGCTTCACGATTCCATTGCTGGAGTCGAGTCACAATGAAAGAACTGTCTGCCCATCTTGGGTGGTAGAAGATATTGTACAGGACTACATCATTTGTGTGTGTGTGTGTGTGTGTGTGTGTGTGTGTGTGTGTATGGACATGTGCTTGTGTATGTGTGCATGTTTGTGTGGATGCCAGGGGACAATCATGGGTGCCATTCCTCAGGAGCCATCTACCTTGTTTTGTTATTTTTATTTTTAATCTTTGTTTTTTGGTGGCTTAAATTTTTAATTTAATTTATTATTTTGTTGTTGTTTGGATGTGTGCCACAGTACACACATGTGGGAGTCCTAAGGACAACTTTTGTGAGTTGATTCTCTCACTCCACCATGTGAGTCTTGAGAATGGAACTCAGATCATCAGGCTTGGCAGCAAACACCTTTATCTGTTCAACCATCCTGCCAGCCCCAAATCAGTTCTAGCATTATTTTTCATTTTATTGGCAGTACTGGGGATTGAACCTATAGCCTCATATATGAGAGGCAAGTGCTTTAGAACCGAGTTACAGTCTCAGTTCTGCCTTGTTTTATGAGACAGGGTCTCTAAATGGCTTGGAATGCACCACGTAGGCTAGACTAGCCCCAGGAATTTGCTCACCTCCAATTCCTCAGGCTTGAGGTTCTAAGTGTGTGCCATCATACCTAACTGTTTTATGTGGGTTCTGAGGGTCAAATGCAGGTCCTTATGTTTGTACAATGAGCATCCTACCCTCCGAGTGGTTTCCAGTTGTTTGGTTTTGCTTCTCAAAGTTCTATCTGATCATCCTAGAAACTTATGAGTCCTGCTCTGCAAAGCTCAGATCTGTTTTCAAAGCAGTAGTTCAGCTCTTTGACATTGTTGACGATTTACTTCTGCTTAAAAAGAAAAAAAAATACCACAACAAGAGTTAAGGTGTTCTAAGAAAACAATTGTGCATGAAAATGAAGGATAAATCGATGTGTATATAAATGCATGTTCGTGCTAAGGGAAAAATGGCTTGAACTGGTATGTGTGTGCATTTGTATGTATGTGGGTGTGTCTGTATGTATGGGGAAGATGTCAGACAGCATAGAATAGACATTGTGCCCTGTGTGTCTGTGTGTCTATCTGTATGATATATGGCAGTGTGTCTGCCTTTGTGGGTACATGTGGAGGCCTGAGGTTGACATGGGGCTACTAGGTGTCTTCTTTGATCATCTCTCACCCTGTTTTTAAGACAGGGTCTCTCACTGAACTTGTCTCCTAGGGGATTCTAGATCCTGTGAAGTTGACAGTTAACACTGTCAGACTTTGTGACAGGGGTGAAAAGATAGGATATCGCCAATGGTGGAGTCCACATGTGACATCAACTGTGTGACTGTAACTTTCAACAGAACAGAATATAAAATAAATACATCCTCGGGACTGAATAGATATAGGCTCAGGGATTAAAGGCACTTGTTGCTCTTAGAGAGGACCTGGGTTCAGTTCCTAGCACCCACACGGTGGCTCACAACCATCTGCAGCTCCAGTTCCAGGAGATCTGATGTCCTCTTTTAACTCTATAAGCACAAGCCTTGCATGTAGTGCACATAAATACATACATGAAGGCAAAACATTCATATATGCAGCAAACGAACAAACAAATGTATATTTTGAAAAGAAAGTTATTGCCTCAAAAATAAAGAACTAGACTGGTAGAGTTTGGAGAGGAGAGATGGTCGTTTGACAATGGTGATGATTGACAGAGTCTTTGATTGGTTGTGAACCTTGGTGTGCAGAGCAGAGTTAAAACCCAGGAGAGCTGGGCATCAGACACAAGCACATACACTGCTGAGTCTCCGTGTGCTGCATAAATTCTTTGTATATTTATTTCATACACTTGGTGCACAATGAAGAGGCACACCATAAACATCTGTCATGGTTCTTAATAAAACATGGTAGGAAGGGTGGCTTTTCAATAATTCAGATACTCTTAATAATACCAGTAATGGTTTATGATGCCCACAGATCATCCAGGATGTTAATTATGTAGAGGAATTTCAAAATGGCCAGGGAGCTGGTATTGCAGGAATACTCTGCTTTCCATGATATCTTGTACCATCATCCCTTCATTCATTCATTTAAATAACTGTTGATTAACACTAATAATAATTTCAACATGATGATTCTTCTTTCCTCCCTCCCTTCTTCCTTCCTTCCAATCACTATTGACCTAACAATAACCTAAATATAAATGTATATCAAACTCATTTGAGCAAGTTTCAAGTTGAGATTTAGCATGCTTTGGATACCTAGGCAGCATATATAGCAGTGTTCCTTTTGCTTTATAAAAGAATTTATGTAGCCAGACTTTTGGCAATTTTATGGGTTCCTTTTTCTACCATCCTCTCTACTCCTAATCTACCCTTCCAACTCCCCAACACTCAGGAGGAGAGAAAGAAGGCTAAAGGGGAAAGGGGAGTCGATATCTTAGACTACTTATTCTTTTCTCTTTGCATGTGACCATTTGACAAACCACCACACCAGCAGCCAGCAGCAGGAGGAGCAGCAGCTGCTGCCTCTCAAGAGTCTTCAGAGTTTCAAACATTATACACGTGCAGAAACTGTCTGTAGCTGGCAAAATCATACCCCTGCTAGAGCATGAGGCAAATCATAATCAGCCCTGTGGACAATCTAAAGCAGCCCCAAGTCCAACACCTGCTGATTAAAAGAAAAACATATTCCTATAACATTTCTGTGTTTTCAAAGAAACCAAACTTCTCACCACAAATTTACCCCATGATTTATACTTTTTTAGAGACTTCTTTGTTGAGTATGATACCCTATACTTTGCACAGCACTCTACCTTTGCACGTGGCTGCCCTTTTCTCACCTGGCTCCATACTAATACTGCTAATATAAAAGACAAGGAATATTACATACATGTAGAGGACACAAATGCTCTCTGAAATGTTCAAGCCAGTGTTAGTCATAGATAGATAATGGGTCATATGAGACCCAGGATAAGGATCCATACAGCCCATCACTTTTATAGATGATGATGTCATGTGACAATGTCAATAGCATAGATGTCTATTAACTAATGGGCCCAGCTTTGAGAATAGTATGAATCATTACCCCTGGTTCAGTGCTCTATTTTATTACATGGTCTGCTAGATAAGTCAGTTAGATAAATAAATTTTATATCGTATATCATATCATCATATTCATGACTCTCTTTATAAAGCTACTTGTCACTGTCACCATCATTACCATCATCACTGCTACCATCACCATCATCACATTCAATACTGTATCATCAGTATCACCTTTCTTGGGTCTAGGGGAATAGCTTAGTCAGTAAAGTGCTTGCCTTGCAAACAGGAGTATCTGGATTCAACATCTAGTACCCATGCTTAAAATACAGGACAACAGAAAGTGGTAGGGAGTGCTTATAATCCCAGATCTGGACAGATAAAGACCGGTAGATCCAAAGTGTTTACTGGCCAGCTAGTCTACATACATGCATGCGTGTGTATGCCCCCGGTTGTCAGAGGGAGAATTCAGTGAGCAACACGCTGCTAGGAACCAGTGAAACAGCGCATTTTGCTTTATGATGGAACAAGAGCTCTGCTGCTGAGTCATATTCTTGGAGAAATGTTGAAATCCCAACACTCCTACATTGAGAAGCTCTGTCCCTCCACTCTTGGATCCCACCTTTCCTTTGGAGACCAAGGCTACCTGTGGTTCACAAGAGGCTCTGGATTGTCTTGAATATGAATTTGCAGCTAGCTATCAAAACACTGGTGCAAGGGTAAAGGTCAAGTTGTAGTAAGCTTACTTAGTATGTACAAGGCCTTGAGTTCAATGACCAGTATGACAAAATAAGTATTAAAAAAAATTCTAGTACAAGTGGAGCCTAGTCTTGTTAGTGTCTGGGAAGATGGCATATGTGTTCTTGGAATGAAGGAAACAAACTTCTCAAGGAAGCAAAGAAGAAGAAAAGACCATCACAGCACTGAGGAGGGTTTGGTTATAAGAGTAGATTTAGAAGCCATGACCAGTAAAAGATCCGGACAGGTAGATTCACATGTGATCAGAGGACAAGGGTAGATTTGGAAGCCTGGAGACTGAGTTTGGTTAGAATAAGTGTGAGGTACATTAAAACAGGATTCCAGAGCTGGGGACATAGTAAAGTACTGGCCATGCAATCAAGGAGACTCAAGATTCAGTTCCCACAACCTACATAAAATTCCCAGTGTGGTGAGTGCTACTTATTTGTAAACTCAGTGCCAAGGGGGACAGAAGCAAAGGATTCCTGCCCAGCAATACTAGATTACTTGGGGAGTTTAGGATAGTGGGAGACCCTATCTCAAAACATAACACCGAGATAAATGGCTTCCTGAATAATTTGACCCTTGCCCTGCATGTGCATTGTTGCATGGGTGTGTGGTTACCTAATTGCATGGTGCGTGCATGCACATGCATGCACACACACACAACACACATACACACACACACCAGCAACAACACACAACAATGCAATGAAATTATTATTGGGCAAAGGTGTTTTGGTGATGATGGTGAGGAAGTGTCAATTACGAGACCAGGGATGCAAAATGAAAGAAAAACTAACTACTGTTCATTAATATGCAAAAATGAGAGTGTGTCTGCTGGAAGAGATACAGGTCTATGGGCTTAATATTCATCTTGTCTGGAAGGATGCTGGCTTCCTATTACAGGCTGCGGTGTAATTAAATCAAGGAATGGGGCTAGAACTGGCTGCTGGAGAGGCTCAGCATTCATGTAACTCCAGAGACGTCTCTTAACTGAGATTTGTATCTGGGGAACCACAGAAGCCATCCAGCCCTTGCAGAGTGAGAGAGAGCCTCCGGGTGAGTATAGACATCTGACTTCACTTCTGTTCCTGTTTTATTTGTTTATTTATTTATGTATTGATTTATTCATTATTTATTCTTTGAGATTTTCCTACACATATTCAATGAGATAATACATATCCGCCTTTCTTTCCCCACCTCAGTCCCTCCCACCTCTGGTCCTCCCAACACATTCCTCTCTCAACTTCATATCCTCTTCTGTTCATTTTTAATAATCCATGAATTTCAATTAGTGCTCAGTCTTAGGCTTGGTGAATGTCCTAATGTGCTGATTTTCTCTCTACCTGAATGCCTTCCCTCCAGGCTCAGCTGCTGTGTTCCTTTCTCAAGGGGGCTCTGCCCATAAGTATACATTTCCAGCCTCCTGCTGGAGAAGTTGTAAGCAGCAGGGAGCAGGCAACATCAGGCTCCCATCTGCCTCTGGGGATACAGCTCCACACTGGAAGCCTTACACAGCTCCACACAGAACACAAAACACTGCAATGGAGCTTTCCCATGGGGTGTGTTGATTAAATTGATTAAATGCATGTCAGGCATCTAGAGCAGTGTCTAATAATCAGGAAAAATTGTTTAAAATGTTTACTGTGAATGTTTTTGGTGTGGGTGTGTGTGTGTGTGTGTGTGTGTGTTAGATCACATGACTGAAAGTCTGTGGAGGTCAAGAAGACATTGGATGTTGTAATCTTTACCTTCTGCTGTATTTGAGGTAGAGTCTCTGTTGTTTGTCACTGTTCACACCAGGATATCTATCTCTTGAATGTCCCAGGCTTCTCCTGTTCCCACCTCCCATCTCAATGGAGAAGGATTTGGATCATAGCTATACATTTCTGTGTCTGGCTTTGCAAGGGTTCTGGGGATTCAAACTCAGGTCGTCACTGCTTGTCCAGCAACTGCTCTACCCACAGATCATGCCCACAGCCTAAGTGTTTGTTTAAAAGTTTCACGATGGGACCAGAAGAAAGAACTCAGCAGTTAAGAACACTTGCCCTTCTTCTGAAAGACCTGAGTTCCATTCCCAGCACCCGTGTCAGGCAGCTCACCGAAATCTGAGACCCTCTTCTGGCCTCTGAATGTACTCACACACAAATGCACACATACATTCACATAGACACATGCACATACACATACATTTAAAAACCAAGCAAACGAAACCCAAAATCCATGATGATACCTTGGGAAATCTAAAACCTGACTCCCACAGATCCAAGTGTGAATAGCTTTCAATATTAAAGAACTGGGTTTCAAAACTAGGAGCATCTACAGGTAACCAGGAGCATCTGTAGGTAACCAGAAGATTGGTGTGTGTGTTGTGTGTGTGTGTGTGTGTTGTAAAATAGGCGAGATCCATAGAACTGTGCTTATATAGAAGACAGATGGCTATAGGTTTCTGTTTCTATCATGGAAAAATGACAGCAGCAGCAGCAGCAGCAGCAGCAGCAGCAGCAGCAGCAGCAGCAATACCAAGCTCTTATGCTCTTATTATCTCCATAACTACCTTGGCACATGGCTTCTCCTTATCCATCCCCATAGGTTTCTTGATCTGACTTTCAAAACTGCCCCTAACCCAGAGCCTATATCTGTCTTACACACAGGGCTACATCCATACCTTCTCTTTCCTCAGCTCATGTGTATCAAGTTTTTGTACATGCTGGTCCTTCATTCTGGTCTGCATTTCTCCTCTTGATCACCTTTCTCAAACCTCTTGTAACCTTAAAAGATAAGGGTTATGC